>MU226242.1:950637-968355 GCA_018584345.1 Thuja plicata
CTCTCTCTCTCTCTCTCTCTCTCTCTCTCTCTCTCTCTCTCTCTCTCTCTCTCTCTCTCTCTCTCTCTCTCTCTCTCTCTCTCTCTCTCTCTCTCACACACACACACACACACACACACACATTACATTCCTTAGTCACTCTCTAAAACCATTAAGAGGAAAAGCTATTTTTTAATAGAGAGGTGGGGTAAAATTTCATGAGGAAGGGGAATCTTAAGATGTGGTAAGGATGTGTATCATGGAAACCTTGACGAAGATAGCCTAAGATTGTTATGAATTTGTTTTAGGAACCTTGACCAATTCCTCTCTTACATTAGTTTCCAAGAACCATAAGGAAAAGTAAATAAACATCCTTATTAAGGTTGATGATTATGAAAGAAGTAGGGAATTATGTGCTTTAGTATGCTAGCTATCAAATGTATTATGGATTCTTAATTATTTATTTGTTTAAATGGACTTAATGGAATTTTTTATGTATTATAACCATTGAAGTTTAATATCTTCCTAAAGGATAAATTACACATCTCTTTATATAATAATCCTATTGTTGACGAGATTATCCAATCTATAGGCCTTACTTTCCTTAATATAAAAAAAAAGTGTAGGACTTACTTTATGGATCTAACTTTTTTCTTCTTTGATAAAGTACATGAACATAGGCTAAACAACTAAAAAATTTGAAATGATGAATATTAGGATTTTTCTCATACCATACTTCATGAGGAGCCATCTTTTCAAGTGCAATAGTGAAAGTTCGATTAAGAATGTATAGAGTTGTAGAAATAACATATCCTAATATGAATTACTCAATCCCTTAGTTTTCAACATGCTCCTTGCCATTTTGACCACTATGTAGTTTCTCCCTTAAGCTACTTTAATTTGGTGAGGTATGCAAGAAATGGTGAGTTATCTTTTGATGCCATTCATGTAAAAATAAATTTAAAAGGATCCCAGTAATTTACCTCCATGATCATTCCTTCAACATTTGATTTTGCATCTTTTTTCAATTTCTAAAAGTACTTTAGTACTCCTGAATGTATCTATGGATTCATCATTGGTATTCAAAAGATAAACATGACATTTTCATCAATAATCAATATTAAAAAGTAATAAATATGATGAAATCTTAAAGCTCTTTGTTTGTATAGGTCCACAAATATATAAACGAACTAGTTGAAATGGGTGATGGGTCTTTATAAATTATCATTAGAAAATTATCCTTTGTGTTATTTCTTTTAGCATATCCTTAAAAAATATTCTTTTGGTCTTCAACCTTTTCCAAATTAGAAACTAATGCTTTTATTGTTAAAATTGTCAAATTGTGAAATTTGAAATGTCTAAATCTAAAATGCCACAACTAAATTGTATCATATTCTTTTTCGTAGGCACAATAGTGAATACTTTGTTGCCCTACTTGTTGTTATCATAAATGATACATTTTTTTATGCCAAATACCACTTTATAACTATTTTGACACAATTATTCTTTAACTTGGTCTTGATTACTTTTGGTGTTATTGCTTGCATCTTCATTGTTTATGATTTTTAATTTGGAAGAAAAATATTTCTCATCATATTCTCCAAATAAATATCTTAATCCATTTTTATAAATGATATGAGATCCAACTAGGTGATCAAAAGTAAGGGTCATCAAATCATTCCTTTCTTCTACAATTACATCAATTAATTCCCCCTTGATATGAAAATAATCCATACCTTTTTAATCAAAACCTCATTTTCAAAATTTCTCCAACTTTAGCCATCTTATTGATCACATCTTCTACTTTGAGATGATAGGTGCTTACACTTTTAGCATACTATATCTTCAAATTCTCTCTTTCGTGTCAATAGCTTGATAACTTTAACTTAATAATTGTCTTGGTGAGTTTTCATTAGAGTTTTCTAGGCTTCTTTTTCTTACTATGCATCTACAATTCTCTTAAATGAGTTCTTATTGTGACCAATTTGAATATGAAATAAGGATTGAGCATTCCACTTCTTGGACCATTTTTTACTATTTTACTTTATGACAACAAGGGTGTTGAAATCATTTAGCTCTAAATAATGTGATTTAACAATTTGACAAAAATATTTTTCTATAAAAAAAAGGTTATAATTTTGATACATACCAATAATCGTACTCATTTGTATCAAATTCAGAGATGGGTAAGCAGGTAGGGGTAAAAGTACAAACTTGTGTCACACTTTTATAAAGGAAAAGGACCACAACATGCAAACTGTTCAACTTTAACGACATAAAAAGTGGCATTTGTATTTAGAATTTGAGGATGATGTAAACTAATGAAATGTGTAAAAATGCATGAAGTTTATGCCTATAATTTTTTTAAAACATTTTGAACAAGAATTGATATAGTTTTTAAATTTTTAAAGTCCTTTTTTCAATTGCTAAAAACTGCTAAAAATCTGGGGTCTAGTTCCCACAAAACAAGTATACGCAAATAATCTATTTTTCCTCTGATTTCAAAATATGTTATAGATACAATTTATAGATAGTGTAGAAAAGAAGAAAGATTGGTTTTCAATGTATATTTCTTTGTTATAATTGCTCAAAGTTGAACTTTCTGAAATCGACAATTTTCATCTCCCACCAAATTTCCCCTATCAAATCTACACTATTCATTAAAAAAATTACATATTCTTGAAGAGGACTCTCTCCTCTAGTGTTAAATATAAATTTTAGATTTTTTTGATATGATTTACTATTTTTTTACTTATTTGAAGCAACATCTTCTCGAATGTTAATATACATACTTGTTGTATTTTGAATTTATAATATATTAGATCTAATCAAAATAAATATAAACTTTATATGACAATAATCTTTACTCTAAACTCAAAAAAAGGGTATTTTTTAATATTTTTTTAAAATATCATCAAAAAGATTAGGGGTTATTTTTTAATCTTTCTCTCTCTAAATCCAAATCTTCTTGTGTAGTAGGACTTGATGGCATAGGAGGAGGATAAGTTATAATTGGAATGGATGATGAGTGTTAGAGTGGGTCCTATTCAATCACTCCTTGACGAGAAAATTGAGTCATTTGTCCCATTCTTGAAGTATTAATACCCCTTCTTTCTTTACCAACTCTCTTCCTTCTTCAGGAGTTGTCTTTTCAAAATTGGATATCATTTCGTATTTTATCTCATTTTCAATTTCTTCTTTGCTCCTGGTAGGTTGTTCCTCTTTCTTTTGTTGGCATTTGTCTTTGAATTCATTGATATGAATTCTCCACAAGAATTGTAGAAATGCCCTAGCTTTAACAAAATTATCATCAGAAAGAAACTTGTCACTAGCCTATTGTGTTAATGGGTTTAATTCCTTCCCAGCATATTCTGCAACTATTAAATCTAGTTCAGCATGTTTTTGAGCTTCAATCATCCCTTCTTGCGGCTCGGGCTATAACATATATTTGCCCAACACTTCCCATTTGTAATAATTCCTCGGCTATAGCCTGCTTATCCATATGCATAGGATATTGGGAAGGAGAATAGATGTCTTCATGTTGTTTTTGTTGTAGATTTCCTTCTACCTTTTTCCTTTTTGGAGATGGCAATAATTGATCACTAGATTCTAATGGCCTTTTCCCTTTTGGATCAAGGATATTTTCATCTCTTGGTAGGATTATCCTATATCCTTTCCTTTAGTACACCACATACTTCCCTGGTGGGATATTTCTAGTGCGCATTATCCTACTTAAATTTTCTTTGGCCCTCTCTGTCTCTATTTGCAAAATAATATCCCTTTTCTAGTTTAATTTATGCATGATGTCTTCAAACATTACCATTAAGGACTCAATATTTTTAGCCCATGGCTAAAAATCCTTAAAGGATCATACAACTGATCAAAATATTGTACAAAATCAAGCCTTTTCTTGTATGCTAGCCATTTTTCCTTTTTGATCTCTTCTTCTAGCAGATCAAATTCATATCTAATCACATCTTCAGGAAAGTTAAATTGATGGTTCAATACTTAAAATTTGGTGTTCTCCATGAACATATCCTTAATAAATGCTTCAAGATCAGCACACCTTGACATTGCAGTAGTAAAATTATAGGGGTCCAAATATGTCTACAAGTGCTTCCATCCTCCCTTTATGATGAAAAATTAATGGGTAGTTGTGATTGTGGGGAAAATAGTTTCTTTCCCTCTTCTGGTTAGCGCTTCTTCTTCTAAGCCTCCAATCTTTTGTATGATTTATGCTAATCCCATCTTAAGGGGCACCCTATAAGGTAATATGTTTGGTACTTCTCTAAAGCCATAAAATCTAAACACTGTAGATACCAGATAAAGAATAATGTCACCCCAGTTATGTACTATTTTAAGATCTGTCTTATATTCCTTTGGCTTAAAAAGATCTAATATTGACATGGGAATTCCAGGATCATCAGACAACAGTAATTGCCTAAGTCTGGCAACAAAACACCTATCAAAAGTGATATAGCTTAAATATTTGTTATCCCAAGACATATCTGCATTCCATAATTGCATAGGAATATCTTCATCATCTTTGACCCTCACCAGCTTTATCTCCTCCTCAAATTAATTTTCCCCCTTAAAAACATGTCCCTCAACTTGGAGTACCATGCAAAAGGTTTGGCAAATTTAGAATTATTGATACCTATCAAATTGTCATGAATTAGGTATGCAATGTAAGGTGAAAATTAAAAAATTATTACTAAATGAGGATGCAAGATCTAGATCATCATGAAGATATAATGTATGGGCATCTCATTTTGTTCATCATCCCCACATATTTGACAAAGAGCCCTATACACTTCTCTGGCCTTTGGAGTAAAGTAATAAAGTTTAAAGGGTTCTTTGGTGTTTGGTCCTACCAAAACCAAGTCCCCAACTTTGCTAAAAAATACCTTTAGTGGTTCTTCTCTAAAAAAACTCTTTTGGGCTTGATATATCTCTTTAAATTGAGTAAAAACTTCTCTGATTTCTTTTACAGTCACGCTGATCATGATGTGTCCATTTTTATCCTTGACCACCCTAGCTATGCTGTCATAATTTTTAGCTATCTGCATAAGCATGTCTACATCCATAAATAATCTAGGAACCACTAATTTAGCCACATCAAACTGCTATACATTACTATTTGGGGTAAAGGCATTTCTCTAGCTGAAAAATACTTTGAACAAAGCTAAACCATTCATACCTATCTAAGCATCTTTAACCCATTTACCCAAATCATACAAACCCTCACCAATTTTCAAACGTGTGTTTTTGGGGACTGTCTCCTTTATTTTGGTAGAGTCATTAAAGTAGAGCTCAACAATTCTTGAACTAGGTCATCACACACATTTGTCTCCTGATAATCTCCTTTCCCCTTAAACTCTCTTTTGGGAGGAATTTTGAACTTAGGGTTTTAAAGTCTAAAAATTAATAATTTTGAGAATGAAACCTTATTACTGTAAAACCTAATATTCTATCAAATTTTTGAGAACTTCAGAAACATGAGTACCATAGAATAACCCATTTTGCAGATATCTTGAAAATCTTAATGCGATCACTGCAACTTTGCTCTGCTTCACAAATTTGACAATTATGCAAAATGATACTTGAATGATCGATCGAATAACTATGACCCATAGCTATGATCCCATAGAGACATGTGGTGACACCATGCAATGCCTCAAAGGTTAACTTTGCATAAATTTTGATCTGATGCTTTACGCCAGCTGTTAGATCTGTATTAACCTGTCTTGTCTTTAGTTAACCAACTGTCTATCAACCATAGTATCAACTTGTGCAGTTGTACATGCATCACAATGACACACTCCCGTAATGCTTAAAATCATTTCATCTAGTGTTTAATTCTTAACTCCAACCGTTAGATCTTTTCTAAAATGCTAGTTTTTTATCTAATTCTTTATTATAATGTTGGGCCTACTGGTTGCCACATGTCATCACCACAATTTCCATCAATGGTTATTTCATTATCATATTTATAGTGAGGGTTTGCGAGCACCGTTAGATTAGATCTAAATTGTGCTCTTTTTAACTTTAGCTTTATGACTATACTCGGATCCACTTGGACATGCATCATAACCATGCAAAGCCTCAAAGGTTAACTTCATCTTTCATCTTTAGGGAATGTGTGTGTTGTCAGATCAAATAGGATCTATGGTGATCTTATGACTTGTATTTTAACTGTAGTCAGACCCACTAGATACACATGACATCATGGCATAATTCCTTAAAGCATATATTTTGATCATCTTCATCTTTAGGGAATCTACGAACCGTCAAATCAAAAAGAACTTCCCTGACACATGATTTAATATAAATAAAGGACTTACGGGCTCTTGAACTTAGGAAAAAATAAAGCGTTAGGGATTTAAGAAATATTGAACACAACCCCACTTAACAAGATCACATGGGTTGAAGTCACTTAAGTGGAAAATAGAGTAACCCAAAAAAAGACAAAACCAATGAAGAATTAGGGGTTTTCATCTAGAAAGGACAAAGATAACCTAGGGACTAGGGTTTTTTATCTTTTGGTCACCACGCATGGTTTTCAACCTATTGACAGAAAATTTACATATACACCTGAACAAATTTTGATAATTTAGAACATATTCTGACACTAAGAACAAAATTTTTTGCAACGCGACCCAGAAGCTATAAATATATCCAACATGGCATACTTCAACTTGCCCTATCACCAAAGTACAAAAGAAAATTAAACATGGTGTATGGCCCAAGTCATTTGGGGAAGTTCCATCAGGTCTACAAGTACAAGGAAACTCTTTCCAATGACAGTTTTATCAGGGCTTCTTTATCTCTTCTCTTCTCTTCTCAAATGATTGTATTATAAAAGCTTTGAGTCTTTTAGAAATCTTGTCTTTCAGAAGTTTAGAGTAGATTAATGCTCCCTTTGAGCCACTAGTGTAACTACCAGTGATGCTAGATTTGAAGTTAATGAAAGAATGAGGAACACATTTCAGCTCTGAGCTTTGTGTTATTTCTAATCCTGGAGTTAGCAAAACATTTCTCATGTTGTATTATTTCTTATGTCCTTTGTTCTAGTTCTGTAATGATTCAATGAAATATTTTACTTTTCTACTGATATACGTGTGATTGAATCTTATATGTATATCTAGTATGTGTTTTTTATTTTATCTAGAACTTTCTTGATGTTAAGGGAATATATATCATGGATATCATTATAGATCTACACTAACCCTATCCTATCTTTCTCTATTTTCTTTGTCGGGTATAAATTATGCTTGCAAGAAACCCATTATCCCAAAATTTTAAGAGGTCTATGAGTCAAAACTAGCTAAGCCTACACCATCATGACTTGGTAACCAGGTGCTTGGAGACCAGGAAAGCTAGATCTCCCACACGCCTCTTTAGGTGAAGTTGGATGATACTCTATTTTTTGGTGATAACTCATCTCCTATTCGTGAGACTGACACAAAGTCCCATCAACAGAAACTGGCTTTAGAATGAGGGAATGAGCTCTTCCTCCCCTAAAAAATTTGATACCACACCTCCCAAGGGTTCCCCAAGCAGTTGTTTTAGAGGTCAGGATTTCCATAGATTAGGGTAATTTTTTCCCTTGTGATTCAAAATAATATTGCATTCAACACCTAACCTAGGAGAGTTTGCTAAACTCGTACCTCCCGTTCGAGTGAAGAAGACCTACCAAAAGAAGTAGCCTTTCCATCTCCCACCTAGAGGGTTTGTAGCCCCCTAGAATATTTAGGTTAACCAACCCATCCTAGATACCAATCTCAATATCAACCTTAATATTCCAATGGTGACATACTTCAACAACACTAGGTTTCCCATGTGATAGTACCCCAATGTCGTCAATGATCTTCCTCCACATCGATAGAAGATCTATCCCAAGTATGAACACCTAGGCCCTTGAAAAACTAAATAACATCTATAGGCCTATAAAGATGCTATGAATCGACACCGCATCTAACATGAGAATGTGGTCACCAAAATTTTCTTGTTGTCTCTTAGAGAAAGTGATTTGAACTCATACTTGAACTTACCCACCAACTGCATCAATAGCTAGCAAGATATGGAGGCTGTCATTCTGATGGCATTCTGGGTCCACATGGACCTAGCTTGGTTTCATAGTTAGTTTATTTATATTTAAAAGGATCCCAATGAACCCCTAGCGACCTTTAATCATCAGTTCTAGAGAGCCTTCAAGTGGTGTATGGGACCCTTCATCCCATCTACTAATGTAACTATCCAAACATACCTTAACACCTTGGACCTATTTGTCACTACCCTTCTTTTGAGAACTACCGCCAATCATAGGGATATCTAGCTAAGGTTTAAAACCTCACCCTTCAGCTATCTCAGAACTTAAGTAAAGCTCCCAGTGTTATTGGTTAGGGCTTACCTTATAACATGTTGCTTTGGAGAACAACCTACTTAGGAGGATATGAACCCAATCTAGCACTAGGCGCCCCTATGATGAATGTAGCACCCCGATATGTCTATCCCACTCCTCATCAAAATCCTCCAAACCTAGAGTACACTCATTGGGCAGAGAAAAAAACTACAGTATGCCCACTTCCTAGAATACCTATCTTCCACACGTCCACCTTTGGAAGTGGTGGCAAGAGACGCTACACCTACCCCACCACCCCAATCGATACATTGTGACACCACTACCCAACTATCCACTGAGTTTGAGTCCTTCTGAAAATTAGTTTCTTCTCTCACCACTAACATGGGATAGCTAAAGATGGGACCCCCCACATCCCACAGAACCAACCCCTCCCAAAGGGGGAATATCTTTTCAGGAAAATGAAGTTCCAATAACCATGGACCCCGAAACCACTATAACAATAGAAAAAACAATAATTCTTGGCCCAACAAGCAATGGAACAACATGCCAAAAAATAGGGGTGTTCCTCCCAGTCAGCCCAACACCTAAGGAGGTGCTGGACCTAGCCATTCCATGTAACTTGCTGAATTCCACCCACTAACATACTAGTGTCGACTACATGACACTAGTTTGCATTCCAAGGTACTATGCCAAGATGGAGAAGATCATATTGATATCCCAGTCTGATAGGAAATAAAAACCTTACCCTCTAAAATCCTCAGCTGAACCACATCTTTCCTCTTTTACCTGTGAGACTATATTTTTCGGTGATGGCGAAGAAGATGGGTAAGAACCTGAATTACAAGTTTTCTTCAATGACTTCATCCTAGAATTCAAGGCTAACACCTTTACCAATCCCAAGACTCCATACGACACCTAGATTCAATCAAACAAGGGTCTACTTATGACATTGATTCTACCATGGACTGTGAATCTTCCATCAAACCCTTTGGAAAATGTTAATCTAGCCCCCCCTAAAGGACCCACGCCTACAAATACACACAACTCTATCAGAAAAGGTCTGTGGGACCCTAAAGGAAAGTTTGACATCATGAAAGTGATGGAAAATACTACTACCACCATGACCTTGATGGAGGTCCTACTTAGTTGTCCTGAGTAGAGAAAGTCTCTCCTATGGTACCTAGAGAACCCAAAATCACGTGACTGTCTGCCCAAGTCTGTAATGTTTGATGATGCTAATGTGGCCATATTTAGGGGGAGTACAGAAGACCCTCGCTTTTTGCTTGCTCTTAAAATTTTTGGTAAAAACTTACACAACTACTTAGTGGATTCCAGAGCTTCAAGCAATGTCATGCCTCTATCTATTTGTAAGAAGCTTGGAATGACTCCCACATGATCCTTAGGAGCAGCTGTCCAGCTAGACAAGACCATTGTTAAAATTGTGGGAGAACTAAAAAATGTCCTAGTCCAGCTAGTACAAGATCCTTGGATATTGATTGTCATTGACATCTCGGTGGTCGACATCCCTAAGACTTACAGGATGCTCCTAAGTCAGAATTGGTCCAAATCCTTGAATAGATATATATCAACCAATTTCTCCCACCAATGGCTTCCTTGGAGAGGATAAGCTAATCAAATCAAGGTGGAAAGAGAAGCTTGGATGAAAAAGGCTCTCACTAATTATGGTCAGGTAAGTGAAATCTCTTTTGCCAAATTAGAACCCGGGTTATACAGAGCTAAAGAAATCCTGACCCTAGATTTTTTCCTAGGTGGAACATTACATGACGAAGATCCTTTCATCACCCAAAGAATCCTTGGCCTCATCATGAATCTAAAATAGGATGTAAAATCTCAAGGTGACAAGGAAAATTTAACCTCCCTATTATCTAGCACTTGGTGCCAAGTTCATTGTCAAAACCATTTGGAGCTGGAATGTGTGCCATGTGTAGATGCTGCCAAGGTCTACCTTGAAAACTTTCAAGTAGAACAATGCAGGGGTATGGCCCCACCCCAAAGTGGTCCAATCATGAGCACAGCCAGTGGACAATCATTTGAGGAATCTCTTACAGAGACTCCTCTAAGGGATGTTTTGGTCTCCATATCTAATCAGTAAGGGGATGTCCCTGAACTTGTCCCCCATCCAAAACCAACCATAACTCCAACCCAAACATTGCAACCATGATGTGCCAGTAGTGATGTCTTGATCCTTAAGTTTGACGGATCCTGATCTAAACAAGGTTATGAATCTAGTGTGGAATTGATCAACACATGAGGAAAGTCTTTCCTCGCATCGTATTGCTTGTAGTTTGACTGCACCAATAATGTAATAGAGTATGAGGCCTTGGTCCTCGGGCTCCTATTCACCCTCAGGAAAGGATTCACATGCCTCTGGGAAATGGGTGACTGGGAACTTATAGTATAGAAAATCTGGAGCCAATACACATGTCACGATAAATGAATAACAACCTATCATAATCACGTGTGGAGCTTAATAGAATATTTTGATGCTTTTGGTATCGAAGTGATTCCCCAAAAATGAAATTATGTTTTGGATGCATTAGCTTTGTCAGCGAGTACTTCAGAACCTATGGCAGGTTCCTGACTCTAGAGATTTTTAGTTGAAATGATGCCCACACCATCCATACCTGATAATATAACTAATCTTTAGGCCTTTGAGGATGATAGATACATACTCGCCTTCATGGAAAACATTGGTGTCTTTGAAGACCAGATCATGGAGGAAGAAGTGCATGATGATATTGGACAAGAAGAGAATAAGGGTGGGATCCTCAACCTACCCACCAACACCATCCCTAAGGGGATGATTTCCCTTGAATGGATCTTTGACTCTGACCTATGAGCTCAAGATAGAACATCCCAAACCCTCGATGGGGAAAAATATGAAAAGGTAAACATTGGGACGAGCATCAAAAAAATGATCATCCACATCGGTACCTATTGCACTCCCAAAGAGAAAGAGAAGATTCTTGCGGTCCTCCAAGAATATATTGACATAATTGCCTATGGATATGAAGATCTCAAGACCTATGATACTTCTATCATGACACACACCATCCCCCTGAAACTGGACACCAAGCCATTCTGGCAAAAGAAAAGACGATTCTGAGGTAGCTATCAAAGATTATGTAATCATTGAGGTGTCTCTGGGTAAAATAATTCAATAGGGAGAACTAGACCTCCTAAATCAAGTGGGTCAAGCTATTCAAGCCCGCTATGAGAAACAGTCTCATAAGATTTAGGAATTGAAAGCAACCAATGCTAATCTTTTGGGACTCCTAAAAGAATTAGTACACCACCTCACTTTCAAAACACCCAAACCCTAATTTATTGGGACACAACTACCATAGAGTGATGTTGATACTATGAAATTTATGAAGAAGAAGGCATTAGTGGTGGATGAGTGGATCGCTCATCAAGTTGGGGTGATAAGAAGTTTCTTATCCGAGTCTCTCCTAGAATTTTTTAGGGTAAATGATTTAGCAAAGAAGATAGAGGCCACCATTCCCTAGTGGCAGGGAGAGATCAAGAAATTGAAGACTAGAAGGATACCTCACTAGATATTTTGAATCTCAGGGAAGATGAGTTAATAAACACAAGCATTCTAGGGGATGAATCATAAGGGTTCCTTCAGACTCAATACTCCAGACTTGCATTCGAAGTCAAAACTGGCAAGCAAATGGTATGAGTGTTGGAAGAGAAACTACAGATGGTCTAGACTTCTCTGGACCAATATGCTACCCTCATCCAAGAAATTACATCACCTGATCCTCTCAGCACTGGGACTTATACTCTTGTCGATTCCATAATTGGTAAATTTGATGAAGTGGTTGAGCTAGGAGCCTAAATTTGACCTGGGGGAAATGTTAATGGCACCACCATAGTGGAACTCTCCCAAGTGTCTGTCAATTCCCATGATGTGGCCAAGATGGCTGTAGAGTTAAAAGATAATGCCAAAGATGTTAGCCTCCATTTTGAGGGATCTGTGGATCTTTTGGATTGCTTGAAGGATATAGAGGAAGATGGCATACTTCAGATTTTGGGGGCATAGGAAAGATTTAAAAGGCATTAAAATATCTTGGACTATAGAGATCATTTAGCAGAAGTCTCATACAGTCTCATTCTTTATTCTTTGAGCATAAGCTCCCAGATCCTAGACCCCAAGTTCCCAGTTTTCTATTCTTTATAGTAATAAGTGTTGACAGCTCACTCAAGCGGACTGATAACTATCTACAACATGTTTCCAGGTCTTTGTCTATCCTTCCTGGCATTACTTGTCACTATTTATTCATAGGTTCAATGCAGATGGCTCTTAGATCCTTAGGCATCGTTCCAACATTAACTATCTGGCATACCCTGACTCGCCTAATCACCAAAGTACAGAAGAAAATTAAAGAGGGTGTATGTCCCAGGTCACTTGGGGAAGTTCCATCATGCCTACAAGTACAAGGATGATCTTTCCAATGGCAGTTTTCCTTGGGCTTCTTTCTTTCTTTTCTTCCCTTCTCAAATGATTGTATTATATTAGGAAATTCTGACAGCGCGAGTAGTACCGGCTGTAAATGTTGTAATATAATGTAAATAGCTAGCGTAGGGATAATCCCTTAGGTAGTTATAATTTTCTATAAATGCAAATTTTGACACCATTCTAAGGGTCATAAAACTGATGATTTAGCTTTCCAGTAGTAATACAAGCTTTGAGTCTTTTAGCAATCTTATCTTTTAGAAGTTCAAAGTAGATTAATGCTCCCTTGGAGCCACTAGTGTAACTACTAGTGATGCTAGATTTGAATTTAATGGAAGAATGAGGAACACCATTCAACTCTGAGCTCTATGTTGTTTCTGATCCCAGAGTTAGTGAAACATTTCTCATGTTCTATGCTATCTTATGTCTTTTGTTCCATTTCTTTAATGATTCAATGAAATATTTTACTTTTCTACTGATATACGTGTGATTGAAGGTTATATGTATATCTAGTATCTATTGTTTATTTTATCTGGAACTTTATTGATGTGAAGGGAATTTATATCATGGATTTAGTTAGAGATCTGCACTAAACCTATCCTATCTTTTGCTATTTTCTTCTTTGGATATAAATTATGCTTGCAGGAAACCCATTATCCCTAAAGTTTCAGAGGTCTACGAGTCACAACCAACTATCCCATCAAAATAAATAGTAATTTTTCCAACTAAGAAAAGTGCACACCATTGTGACCCGATAATTAGGTGCTTGGAGGATAGGAGAGCTAGCTATCTTGCATGCCTCTTTAGGTGAAGTTGGCTAATACTATTGTATTTGGTGAAAACTCATCTCCCATTGGCGAGACCGCAAAAATGTCCCGTCAACATACCCTTTTGCTAGAATTTTGGGCTTTTATCTTGATTTAGTTAGCTAGTAGTTATCTAAAATTGTTTCTGACCGCTGAGTGGAGATATGTTTTACTTTGGTTTCTTAAGAACTATGATAGCCCTGAGGCTATAAATATATTATAAAATGACTTATGGAGGGTCGACCCTTTTAACTTAGTTTTCATACTGTTACTTTAAATTTGAAAATTTTGATGTGTGGTAAAAAAGACATTGTTCAGTTGGTTAATGAAATTTATTGCAATATTTAAACTCATGTGTTTGAAGTGAATTTTTTAAATTCTATTGGGGTTCATTTTCATATGATGGTTTTTTGCTGGTTTACTATTCATTAAAATCTATGGATGCAAAGAATATAGTATGAATTAGTTTTTATAATTTGATTTGAATTATCTTTAAGTCAGTTAGCTTAAGTGGTATATTTTTTATCATACTTATTACACATATTTGAAAATCATGGTTATGTACCGAATGTTCTATGCCTTTTGACAGTTTGTGGTTAAAAGTAATAGAATATTTAAATCTTAAAATTCATTGCATATCTTACAGGGAGTTGTACCTTTAAATTCAAAGAGTATAATTTTGAGAGATTAACCCAAATATTGGATCATATTTTATCTCCATATGATTAAAAGTTTTTAGATTCATTTATTATATAATTTTATTAGAGGATAAATCTGTTAGCAAACATAAATTTGGCGAATCTACTTGAGATTTGGAAAAGCATTATTTAATCATTGAAAGTCTCTTGGTCATGAGGTACAATGGTGTTTCCCCATGAAAATATATTTCATGTGCTACAACATAATTTAGGATTTTAAGATGACCAGGAAGATATCATTAGTCAATTGAATACATTGGCATGGCATATGAGAAGGATTCTAGAGGATTATAGATGAGAAATATTGGTACTAGAATGAGATGAGGATTTAGCCACTAATTTAAGATTTCTTCTAGAAAGAAAAAGAAGAAGATGGGTAGAAGATCAAGCTATAAACTGATCCCTCAACCAAACCCTTAAAGCTCCAAGACTCCCAGAACACCCAAAAAATCAATGAAGTAATTGTGTCCCTTATCAAACAAACAAGAGTTTTGGCCTTATACAAGATCTAAGAGAAGGGAAGACCTATTTGATCCTATATTCCAAGAATTAAAAGGAGTCAAATTTTCCTATAATCTTACATCTAAAAGGAAAGAAAAGAGTAGACCCTCTTCCCTGCCCAAAGAAACAAAAGTAGTCCTTGCACCTCTCATCGGGAAAGTCTTAACCTGACACAAAATTAACCTTCCCCCAATAGTAACCTTAATCCCTACCTTTATATCAGATCAACCATAAGGAGTAGTTGTGGGACCCTTGAACATGGGAGATAATTTTAATCCCTTACCCAAAGGAGCCCGTGACAATATTCCCATGTTCAATGGAGACGAGACAAGATCTCCAAATGAACATTGAAATGCCTTTTGTGTATCTTGTGGGGTGCTAGGGGTACAACATCATAAAGTATTCATCATGTTATTTATACATATGCTAACTGATGTGGGAGAACAATGGTTCTACCATTTACCCAATGCTTCTATTGCAACATGGGATGACATGAAGAACCTTTTTGAGAATAGGTTCAAGAGTGCAGAGGATGAACACTCTTTGTTTGTAAAATTAACCCAACTCAACAAAGAGCTACATGAACCTATAAGGGAGTTCATTGCTAAGTATATAAAAAAATTTATACAAAATACCCGCTTCTAAGAGACCTAATAATGAAAACCAAAAATTACTTTTTATCAATTGTATGCCTCCAAAAATAAGTTTCCATATTAGAAGGGCTAGGTTAGCCAACCTTTCAATCGATTAAACACTCACATTAGAATTATAAGATGTGATGTAGAGCATCATGGAACTCAATGAAACTTCTAGGATCTATCTGATCCAATCAACCCTTTCAACAAATTCATCAACAACTTCATCATATTAGAGGCATATTGAATCACCAAACAACATAAATATCATATTAATCAAATCATCTTTACAATAATCAATCCTTCATTGGGATACAAACCTTATAAACATCCATTTCATATTTCAATCCATAATTCAAATACAAAGTAAATTTAATCAACAACTTCCAAATCTGTCCTAGTTGCGATAGTTTTTTCACCCTAAATTATGTCATTCACCATTTCCATTAGATACCTCAACTTGGAAATATCTCTTCAGTAAAGTTGTTTATACCCAAAATCTCTAAATCATATCCAAAAATTATGGAAATCCAATGGTTCATGTAAAATTTATGGTCACTATCTCGAGACCCATTTTGTTGTTCCAAAACGTAGAAATTCATAAGCTCTTCCTACTATGGAAACAAATATCTTTCTCAAAAAAAAAACTAATTAATATCAAACCAATTGAATATGAAACCTTTATGTATCTAGTTTTAGAATATGTAAGCCATTAAATTTTCAAATGGTTAAATCATTCTATAATCACAAACCCTTGCCTCTTATTCCATTTAAGATAGTTTAAAACCATTTTTCACCAAAATCTTCATAAATTTCACAAATATGCATAAAAATGAATCAAAAAAGAAGGAAATGAAATTTTATTTACATATTTTTCAAATATTCCAATTATAGGTCTTAACTCTTCCATATGCATCCATACCAAACACTACAATATGAGTCTTTCCAGAAGATCTCAAATATGCAATCAACAACTTTCACCAAAACATCCGTAACTTCTTCATTTCTCTATGAAATTAATCCAAACCAAAATAAGATGGAATATTATTAAATATAATTTCTAATCGTACAATTTATACATGGTTTTAAGGTCGCACAAGTCTGTACAAGACCTAGAAATAACATTAATAGTAGTAAAACCAATCAAAACAATAAGTTTAAATGCACCAAAATTGCTCCAAAATGTTTCCCTCTTCTCATTCTAATTTGGAATGACCATTAAAATAATTTAATGGTATTTTTGATATTTTAAAACTTCCCAACCACATTTTAGACCAATAATCCTCCCCTTTACAACATATGAGCAACTTTGGCAACTTTTGAAAAGTTGCATTTAATAATATTATTTTATGCAACATTTGCATTTTTGCTACATATGACTTAAAACCTTGCAATAACATTTTAAAATTTTTTAAATGGACTGATAATGACTCATTACATCAAATTTACCCTTCCATGGGTTTCCTTTTACAATTTGACCTTATTGACCAAAATAGGACCTAGAAATATAACTTTCACAATGATTACAAATGTCTTGCATAGCATTTACAACTTTTATTCCCACAACATTACAATACATATACATGATATTTTAGCCTCAAAACATCATACTATCTCATGTTGACCTCTTGATATTCTTGTGTGCTAGGTGCTCCTCCACCATACTCCCGAGATTGAAAAAATTTCCAAGTCTCTTGGAAATGTCCTCTGGAGGAAAACATTCAGACTCAGAATGTCCATGCTTAGCTTTGTCTCTATTCATATTTGTCTCTTGTAGTTATCTCTTTTCCTCTTTTATTTTCTTCACTCTTGGTGCCTCTTCTCTACCATGTCTCTTTCCTAGGCAATTTTATCTTCAAGATCAGATGACTATCCTTTCCATCTTCTTCTCTTGCCTCACATAGGAGACACATCCTTCCTCTTTCCCTAGTCTCTTGGAAACCAACTGGACCACTCCTTGGTCCAGGACCTTCTCTTTTCCCTTGACAGACTTCGAGTGTCTATACAACCCAACTATGATATGCAGCTGGTGGATACGCACCTGCAACCAAAACTAATAAAAAATTATTAAAAAAAACCTCCTCTTAGCCCATATCTTTGCTTGGATCTAATACCAATTTGATGTAGAGCATCATCAAACTCAACCAAACTTCTAGGATCTATCTGATCCAATCAACCATTTTAACAAATTCATCAACAAACTTCATCATATTAGAGGCATATTCAATCACCAAACAACATAACTATCATC
>MU226242.1:970084-1007851 GCA_018584345.1 Thuja plicata
AAGAAACACAAAATACAAACAAGTATCCAAACATCACAAAATATGAGTGAGGGCTCTAGGTTACCAACTAGGTGAGTTTCATCACACAACCTGTGTATTGGGATCCTCCCTGGAAACCATGTAACACCAATCCCCTCTCAAATTTTAAGGATCCACCATGGTCGTTACCCATGGTACCGATACTCGAGAAGGTCTATGTGGTCTATAATATCCATTAAGCGATTTGTGTTAATCCTTAATTAATAGTTAACATAAAATCATACAAGAGTGTTAGTTATGATTAGGTAAAGCATAAAAAGAACCTAATCTTTATGGAAATTTTGAACACCATAAATACACCATCCAGAACATAGTCATAAAATTATCTTAATCAACTTAATTCATCCCAGTGTACTCAAACCATTAAAAGGGAGTTCCTCATACAAAAACCATATCAGATTGTTTTATAACAAAAGATTCCTAAAATATCATGAGCATGAGAATTATTTTATTGGTTTTTTGATATTTTTCAAATACCCAACCACCATTTAGACCAATAATCCTTCCCTTTGCAACATATTAGCAACTTTGGCAACTTTTGAAAAGTTGCATTTTATAATTTTGTTTTATGCAACATTTGCAGTTTTGCTACATATGACTTAAAACCTTGAAAGAACCTTCCAAACATATTTAAATGGACCAATAATGACTCATTACATCATGTTTACCGTTCTATGGGTTTCTTTTTATAATTTGACCATATTGACCAAACTAGGACCTAGAATCATAACTTCGACAATTATTACAAATGGCTTGCATAGCCTTTACAAATTTGATCCCCATGACAACACAATACATATTAATGATGTTTTGGAATCAAAATATCATACTATCTCATGTTGAACTCCTTATATGCTTGTGTTCTAGGTGCTCCTACACCAGAATCTATGTCCATTAATGTACCTACCCACAATATGGTCATTATCCTCTTGCTAATTAGTTATCATTTACAAATTCATAACTCTTTAGTATATCTTTTTATGTAGTTATACTTCTTTTTCAAGTTTTTAAAATCTCTTAAGAGGTTCTACTAATAATCTAAAGGTACGAACCAAATCTTTAGATGCTTTAACATTTTTGTCCACTATTATATTTTCTCTTTTCCTAGATTCCTTCTAGTTTTTTAGATATTCTCTTAGTATAGAGATGCATGAGACTTAATCTTTGAATCTATTTTCTTGACCCTTCATAGATCTTATTCATAAATTCCTTTTATATCAAACTATGTTTCTAAGTATTCAATCCAATTTAAGAACACATTCATATTTATTTTACCATCAAAATAAGGAACCTCAACCTTGAATTTGGTTCCTTTTTTTTTTTATGGCCTCAATAAGCCTCTCTATTGGACCTATGACTATTGTTCTTCCACTCTAAATTGTTGGAGTAAATAGTTCATTGTTTACTCTTTACTTAAGTTTACTTAGGTGCATTCATTAATTGGGTAGATGGAGTTCATTGAGTCCAAAGTTGACTTCACCTTACCTTAGAGGATATTGTTGAGTTCTATCAAAACTCTCCTTCCTCTAGGTTGAGACACTTCTCTCAACCTTGTCCATGTTTCCTATATACTCTTTCCTATAAAACCAAAGCCTTTGTACCTTTGTAATCACCTCATATAATTATCTCAATACCTCAATATCTCATTACTTCATTATCTCAATACAATTCTTGTGTTTTGTCTCTTTGTTCTGGAGGATGTTTGTACACTGGCTCTTGGGTATAGGATACTTTATCCTAACATGGTATCGGATCCTATAGTCTCTCATCTCCTTCCAGTCTTTCTTGAGAGTTTTCTTTCTTTTCCAGGTTAGAGGTCCATGGTTTTCTGACCTACAGTTTACCAGTGTTTGGTTGTAGTTGCAAGCCATATTGTGGAAAATCTAGTTTATATTTCTATCTTATGTCAGTGTATTTTCAGATCTATGTGAAATAGATTTTGTGGTAGTGGGTTTCTTGATTGGTGTGGTGTCTTTCAACTAGCCTGATCTTCCCTTTGAGGGTCATTCGCTCATTGTGAGTCTGTTAATTTCCCCAGTCACCATCCTTTTGCTAGCGGTTTCAAGTTCTTTCCTAGCTCATGGTTTCTCAGTAGGAAACACACTCGATGCCAGCTTCCAACATGAGTGAGCCCATCAGTTTGGCTAGAGCCTATCAGTTACAAGGAACCAGTTGCCGCTGAGACCGACGCATGTGACTAGGCATTGTTATTCAGCTCAAGCTCACGCAAATTGAGAAACATCATCTTAGTTGGCACAAACTCACATGGTTGAGTGTCTCTCCTTTACATGTGGAGGAGTGTTGGAGGTGCATTATTATGCTCCCTATGAAATGTATTGCATGACCGACATATTGAGTCTTTGTGGAGACTCGTAGAGATCATATCTATAATTGCAACTTGGTCTGCACTCAATTTTTATTACGACAGATTTAAAGCATTTTCAAAGTCATCATTTTGGTACAATTTGGCATGTGAATATTCTCTATGGGCCCAAGCCCCATGTGGGAATTCACTTTGGTTATTTCTCTCATTGAGGGTGATGCTTGTTTAGACGGCCCACATTTTCTTTATGGCTGGTGATGGGGCTTTTTCTGTTTGGTGCATTATTGCTTGGATCTATTTTGGGCACATTCAGCATTGCATGTGCCGCTCTATGATAAACCTTTTCTGAGTAGATTCTTATGGGAATATGACCATAACACTGCCTCTTCTGAGTGTAGATCACTTTTATTAGTATATTGGATTTTATGGTTGCCTCTATGGTGCATGCCCATGGAGTTCTTGGCCAGCACCTTTATGTCTTATTTTTCATGATATTCTAGTGGTTTGCATCGCGTGGGCCCATATCAATTGAAGTCAACAGTTTGGAAGAGGCATCTTATCCTTTTAGTGGCTTGTGCTAGTCACCACATGCTTTTTTGGCCCATACCACCTTTGGTCGGTGCTGTCCATATTGGATATCTACACCATTATTGAAGTCAGTATTCTCTGCAGTTCATGGTCAAACTATTCAATGAGTCTTCTTTGGGTGCCTTCACAGACCAAACTAAATGGTGGTTGTAAGAAGCTTGATGCTCAATTTTTTCTCTTTGCTTACCCATAACTGGGTTCCTTTTTTTTTTTTATCTAGTCAGCACTTCAAAGAATGATCATAATTTTTGGTCATATGAGAAAATTGAGGTCACATACCTTCGTGGTTACATAGAGAAACTGAGTTTCTTTCTTGTTCTTCACAAGTACCTCTCTATGTCTACTTCTGCATGGATTTTCATATCGCAATGTTTTTTACTTCTGCCTACAATGGTTCTTGGTGGTTATGGGGGTTGTGCATAGCCACACCATTAGACCCATTCACCCATTCATCTCTTCTTGGGAATTCTCCATCTGGGAGGGGCACTCCTTTTGACATGTTGAGTTGATGGTCCCATGAAAAACCAAAACCCTTGCCCCTGGATACACAAAAAAGGGGTGGGTCATTTGTTTCACCTTTCGGCCCTAATAGGCACTTTTCTTCACATGACCCTAACTTGGACATCTGGAGTCTGGTTTTGGAAATTGAAGCATCGTTGCAAAGGTGATTTCATGCACTCCTCATGGGTGTACTTTTTTCAAATTTTTCTTGAGTTTTTGTCCTTTGTTTTCGTTGAACATCTTTTCTCAGTACTACTTGTAGACACATTAGATCCAGTGTCCATCCATGTATTTTGGAGACTTTTGCACACATGATTTGCCCTAATATTTTACTCACACTCAATTATAAAGTGCCATGGGGGGTTGTGTAGAGACTTTTTTTTCCAAATATAGCTTTGTCAAAGTGACATTTCATCCATGACAACAGAAAAATTGCTGATATTTTACATCATGCAAGTGTGTAGTTTGACCGTACACACACTTTTCTCAATTCCAGATACATATTTTCTCCCTTATGCATAACATGGTGACACATCATTTTAGTGGATCTGTCAATCCTCACCCAAGTCATCATTATGGGGGTATCATATAGTTTGTGCTAATGCTTCCTTGGTTTCGCTTAAAGTGCATTGAGACACTCTTGTGTTCCAATTTTGTGGAGGCTACTTGGTTTCTCTTGAAGTGTGCTAAAACACCCTTGGATTCCTTTTAAGACTATTGCACCTACATTTTCAACATGGTTGAGAAGTTAAAATGGTATCACTCAAACAACATCATTGGTTGTGTAGTGAAGGTCACTCATGTAGATTCTTGTGCCGTCTGTATCTTCGATCGACATAGGCTATTGCCATTATTGTCATCTGATCAATGTTTGAGAAGTGCAATTTGGAGCACTCATACAGATTTTTGTCTTCCTGATCATCATCTTCTTCAGAGGAGATCATCAGATAAAGCACAATATCAGTCATCGATAATTGTCTATAAATTCTTCGTGCTTGAACAATTTTTATGTTCATGATTTTAGGACATCTTTTTGAAGGCTTATCAAACCTTCATGTTCTCTCTTTTGGAGAGGAGTTTTCTCCCTCAGGGTTTTCTCCTTTTTCTCTAGTTACAAGAGATTGCATTGTAGTTGTACATGGGTACCTAACATGGCCTTGTTGCTGAGATCCATAAATCTTTTCTACTAAATTGTTGTACTCCCTAAGTTGCACTTAAGGGGGGTGTTGAAGTAAATAGGTCACTTTTTACTCTTTACTTAAGTTTACTTAGGTACATTCATTAATTGGGTAGATGGAGATCATTGAGTCCAAATTGGACTTTACCTTATCTTAGAGCATATTGTTGAGTTCTATCAAAACTCTCCTTCCTCCAGGTTGAGACACTTGTCTCAACCTTTTCCATGTTTCCTATCTACTCTTGCCTATAAAACCAGAGCCTTTGTACCTTTTTAATCACCTCATATAATTATCTCAATACCTCAATATTTCATTACTTCATTGTCTCAATACAATCTAGTTTTGATAACATCTCTATTCTAGAGGATGTCTGTAGACTGGCTCCTGGGTATAGGATAGTTTATCCTTACATGAACTCCTTGTTCTTATTTAGATTTTTCATTAGCCAATGTAACCCCTAGTTACTAGAGTTTTTGAAGCACTTTATCGAGTGCATTATCTCTTAATCTAGCATGATTCTGCCCCTACAACCTAAGGCCGTATGAGCTCCTCTCTGAGCCCCTCTCAACATTTTTTTATTTGATACCAAATTTATGTGGTTACCCTTCAAACCTATAAAATAATAACAATATCTCTCAGTGATAAAGGAATGAATAAAAAGGAAAAAATTCCAGCCAGGTGGTGGGATTTTAAATTCAAAAATATATATTTCATTTCCATTAAAAAATAGTGAAAATTACATTTTTTTCCTAAAATTGGTGAAACCCTAACTATGCCCTAGAGAGACTTGATAAATTCAATTTGAAATTGATTAAAAATCAAATTTCCCTCCTAATCAAAGAGCTATATCAAGTATCAACAACCAACATCTTACAAAAACAATGGTAAAGTTGTGAGTCTCTAATCTAGGAGGTCTTCGGTTCGATTCTACTTAATCTTAACAAATAATAATAATAATAATTAAAATCAGAAAATAATAATAATTAAATCTCGGCTTCAACCTGTTACCCATAAAAAAACTACATAAATGAATCTTCCATTACTATTCCAATTATGATTTCATTTTATTTTATTAGTTTATTACATCATCATATTTAGGGAGGATTTATCCAGAGAAAATTACATCTTTAGATGGAGGTATAATAATATTAATTAAGCATTTAAATTAGGATTTCTACCTTCACTCTCCAGTGCTATAAATTTGAGTCCCCATATTTTTTTTTCTCTTTTTGTATGTAGATCCCAGTATGATGACAAGCTTTTGATGATGACAAAAGATGAAAAATGATATGGAGGCAAAGATAGACCATCCTGAATTTTGGCACCAAAAACATTTGTCTAGAATGCCTAGGGTGGCCTAGACTAAGTTAGGGGCACCTATAACACAATATTCCTAATTTAGTGGTCCTTGGGGTATTTTTGACCTACTAGAAGTAGTTAAAATTTATGAAGAAAGAATCACAAGGCCTGAAGGTCCTGAATTTAGTCCTTGTGCTTAACAATTCAACTAGAAATAAAAGTTCAACAGAGGCAACATATACCCACAAATTTTATCTTATATTTATGTGGTAGGTTCATCTTTATATTCCCTTTCCAACTTTGGGTTGGTTCTATGAAATTCTATTCTATGATTATTTGTGTATGCTTTCTATTATCAATTTTACACCTTATGCCCAATTATATTTGAAGTAAAATGAAGTGTATGCACTCTACTCAATATAATCAAAGTGTGAATAGGCCTTTTTTTCTTTCCTAATTTACATATACAAGATAGTTAATGCTATTTTCCTACTTTACAAAAAATTCAACCCAACTTTTGATAATTGCCATAAAATCATCACCACCACTAAATATTTCATGAAGTGGATATAATAAATCCCCCCCTTCTAAAACTTATCAATAAAGAAATTTCTATATTAAACCTCAACAACAATTTCCCTCGAAGGAATCAAGAGATGTTCATGAACTATGTGAAAACAATTTTATCCAATGTCTTTTCACAATATCTGATTTCCCTAAGTGAAAATGTCAATCCTAAAATTTCTAATGAGGCTAGTTGAATTAGCTAAGACAAGAGAAGATATACAAGACACATGAGAGTATCTCAAAATATCATATTTATTTAAGATCAATTACCATTTCACACAATTAGAACTATAATATGTAACATTATATCATTCATACAATAACCATAGTAAGCCATCATAATATGCTTAGGTATAACGAGGTCTTAGGAAAGTCATTGAAATCCCTAGCTACCTAATAAAAAACAAAGCTCTATCAAGATACATTTAGAGCCAAATAAGAAACTTAGAAGTTTAATAAGGAAACAAAATATTGGCTAATTATTTCTCTATCTAGAAATAAAAGCTTTTATGTTAATCATTTTATAATATAATTCTGAAAATAGTGGAAAACATGTGCATAAGTAGTAATGTAGGAATAAAGAAAGAAAAACAAGGCATTTGAAATAAAAATAGACATTATAAACTAGACAAGGAGAACAACTACATCTCATCTATTATAAAAGAAAATGAATACTAATTTCTTTTTGGCTAATAAATATTGAAAGTAGGATAATACAACATTGTGATCTCTTTTGTTTAAGGTATTACCTCACTTGTAAATTTTAATGTTGCAATGTTTTGATTATAATTCAACCCATTATTCAATTCTCAAAAACCAAGGGATGCATATTTCCTTTTTTTGCATCCATTGTCTATCACTAGATCATCTGCTTTATTAGTAGGATAAAAGAAACAGTACAATATCCTTTAGAGTGAAACTTGAATAGATTACAAAAACAAAGACAAGACATGTTGTTCATGGGTAATTAGAGTTTGAAATTTAGAAATGCTAAGCGCCAGTTTGGTTGGGGAATTGGGAAAACTTTGGTTATGCATAAAATCCTGATTATGCATAACCTGGGCGTGCAAACCCTGGTTTGCAGTTTTCGGGACCGTTTGGTTCCCATTTGAGAATGAGAATTTCAACCAAATGAAATTCTCATTCCCTGTTTGGTTCCAAAGATGCTCCAGACGTATAGAGGCACAGAGATTCTTAGACAGCAGCGTTGCAACGTCTGCTAAAGAGCGAGGGTGGAGGACAGCAGTGGGGAGAGCTATTTTGTGGTTCCCAAAATCAGTAACAACGAAGTGGGTGTTGTGGAAATTGATATATCCCTCAAAATCGAGCATTGTGAGAGGCAGACAACCCTCACAAACATCTAAATCTAACGTCAAACCTACTGCAGAAATTAGCCTGGCGATCACGAAGATCAATACCAGAACAAAAGTCCAGTTTTCTATGACCCAATTTACTTGGTTTTCCATGCTGGCGAATGCACTAGGATGTAACCTTGGGCAGGGAGATTATAAAGAGGCAGGGGTATGATTTGGGATGGCTTTCAAAAGACGTGCCAGAATGTGGGTTTGCACCATCTTTTTCGAATTGGGGAAGCTATACAATCTTTGCCTCAGATGCCAAATCTACACTTTCTACAGACCAGACGTGATTTCATGGCGGATGGCTGACTCAACATGGGGAGAGCGAAGGCGTTGATTCCTCTGCTCTAGTTTTTGGCGATCTCCTCCCTCCTAGATCGAACTGCATATGGATTGCAGATGGACAAAACCCTGGGGTTCGGCGGACCCAACGGGTTATTAAATTTTGCACATAAAATAACATTTCCATGGTTTTCAAATGAATTCCACCTCTTGAGGTGGAATTTGGGCATCCACATTTTTGGGCAAATGGGGTTTTCTAAATCCATGTTCTCATTTTCAAAAAGGGTCACCAAACAAGGAATTGCACCCCAAAACCGGGTTATGGGCCGCATAACCCAGTTTTGGGGTGCAACCAAACGGGCCCTAAGTAAATAAATGTGTAAGATGTAAGTCTATATGAGGATTTCAAAGGCCTTAAATTAGGGTCCAAGTATAAATAGCTTGGAACACCTAATATAAGAGGTGCAAAACCTAATATAAGAGGAAGTGTAGAAATTGTTTTGACACTTGTTATATAACACATTCTATTAAAATTTGTTTGAAATCAAACAAAATATTTAGGAGTTTAGGTTACTTATAATAGATTAATCATTGTAAAAAGGTTGTTTAATTATTACATGTAGAAGGTTAATATAATAATGTAATGTATTCAAGATGATGGAAAATAGATACATAAAGATAAGAATTTCAAACATAAATATCTTAAAATACCTAATTCAAGAAGAAATTAAAAAAAGAAAATAATTAATAAATAAATACATAAACATAGAAAACTACTATGAATGTTATAATTCAAAGTGATTAGTAAAAATGTACATAGCGATAAGAATTAAGAAATAAAATAATTGTAGAATATGTGAAATTGAAAGAGACATTCTCATTGGATACGAATACTAATTATATTGCAATAATATTTTAGACATTTTCAGATAGCTGCTACTGTTTCAAATATAATCTTCTTCACCTTCACCGCTCCGTTATGTTTGCCCTAATTTTTGCTTCATACAGTGCACAATTTAACAAAAACACAACCCACAGAGGCATAGTGTTCTTCTGCATTATCCATAAGTTCGCCAATAAAACATTCTCTAGACTGAAACTCGAATAGAATCGAAAGACCAAAAACAAAAGAGAAAAGAAACGCAGAAACGAAAGATCACTCTTCTAAATTTTTGCTACCTCCATTTTCATAAATTCAGAAATTTTCTTCAATTTAGCTTGAAGTTCTCCGAGGGCAGTTTCCAAGCTAGCGATTCGCCTTTGCAGCTCATTTTTTTCTTCCGAAGCCGATGCAATGGTTTGGATTTCTTGTTGGAGGGCAGCTTCTAATCTAGCGATTCGCATCTGCAGCTCCTCTTTTTTTTGCCGGAGGGAAGCTTCCAAACGAGTGTTTTCCATGTGCAGCTGCTCCTTTTCACTCTCCAAATTCATTTTCTCAACTTCCCACATGGACTTCTCTCTAGATAATCTCTCTAGACTATCCAGATCTTGTTCTTCTCGGCCATCTCCACTCAGAACCCTCTGTCCGTGATACTTCATGATATTAAGTAGTATATATGAAATTCCAATACCGCCCTTCTCTTTCTCATCTTTGCTCCTGTCGACATCCCTTCCCAAGACATCATAGGTGTTGATGCCTGGATCTCCATCCGAAATAGTACTGCGAGGAATCCAGAACTCTCCAAATGCTTTCAATGCAAGATATTGGAGAATGGTTGCATAATCAAAAGAGCTTGTGCGTCTTTTCTAGACAGATTCGATTTGCTCCAGGATTTGCTCCTTCACAAATTTGCACCAGTTAAAGCAGACCCCCTGAGAAACCTCAATAGCAGTCGTAACATACTTATAGGGGATAGTGCCTGGCGTCTTAACCCCCAAAAGCTTGCAAGCCAAGAACTTGCATGCAAATTGCATAGATGGGTCAAGTATTTTGTCCACCAACAATCCCGAACCACGCGCACCCATTTCAGATCCAGTAAAGCGCATCATTATTTCAGCTCGATGATAATCTCTTGACGGGGAAACACATTTACCTGAGTTTGGCAGACCCGTAGCTTCTCAGATGTGCTCTTCCGTGATCTGCATTCGATTTTCTCCAACCGTCAGTTGACCGTCCACCATGAAATCGATGACCGCCGAGCACAGAGCACCGTCGCAGCGGTAGGTGACCGCCTTCAAGAACGGATAAATTCTAGCTCCCACAATATCGGCTCGCTGGACTTTGCTTAAATTCTCTGCCCACATTTTACGCAGGCTTTCTGAGTTCATCTCATGCACCTTCACACCCGAACGCCAGATCTTGGTCTGCTGCCTCTCCTCCATTCCTACCGCTCAACTCATTTCTTTGTTTACGAAATTAGGGCAAATAGAATTTGTACGACTGAGAGTAGTATGTGACGTATTTATAGAATGTTGGTATGCATTCATAATCATCCATTTCCATGCATCAAATACATCCCTTTTGCAAATGGCCGCGTGAATAATCAAGTGGCCGCATTGGAGGTTGTGACAGTGATAATACACGTATCAAATATATATGTGACTTCTGGTGGAAGCGAAGCAGAGGAACAGAGTTTTACAAGCGCCGGTCCAACCAGGTAAAGTGGCTTCCTAATTGGCCGACTCAAAATTGAATAATAGTGCCCCGGATTGCGGCGCCTCTCTACACAAGGTGAGACGCCACGTACTCCGCTGGAAATTGCTTGGCTGTAATTGGAAGTTTTGGAGGCACCGCCCACTACATGCAAACCTTTTAGTAAATGAATTAATTCAAATCAAAGAGTATAGATGCATACTCTAGCATAGTATTTGTTTTTCCCATAGTAATATTAAATAAATTTGTAACTTATATTTATACAATACTCAAAAGACTATACATTATGAAAAACATAATAGAAATAATTTGGAGTAATCAAATGTTTTCAAAATTTATAAGGCATGAATACAAGTTCTTCAAAGAAGTAATACTCCAAAAAGTATATAAGACGCTTAGTTTCATCTCTCTTTATAAACCTCAGTTTTAATTGGTTGTTTCGCCAATACCCAATTCTAAAAGCTTGAATTCATTGCGTATCTGCACACCCTCATTTTTCACGTGTGCTTTGGATGTAATTTTCAAAGCTTAGATTCATGACGTAAGCTTAGAATCGTGACACACATCTGTACAACCTCATTTTCCCATGCACTTTAGCTGTAAATTTTAAAGCTTAAATTTTGGATCTAATTTTGGAAGCTTTGCTCATTTTTAAATTTGTTATTTTCCATGTAACATTCTATATTTCTATAATGATGAATCTTATTTTGTTTACAGTTTTAATTACTTTTATTATTTTCTTAAAGTGTAAAACGCCAAATGATAATATTTAATCAAACTTTTGTATTGAATATTTTTAAATAAATCAATTTTAATGAAGAACTAATTTTAAATTTTTCTTATTCAAAAATTAAATTAATTTTTTTATGAAGATACTTATTTTCAAATAGATTTGGGATTACATATTTTCCTTTTAGTGAGTAAAAAGGGTTCCATATGGTAGAAATTATAGAATTATCTTACTTGCATTATATCTATATTATTCGCATTCTCTTTGAATTATAATAGATTTACACATACACATCATTTATATATTAAGCTATTGATGTATATATTAAAATAGTAATTAAAATAGTTTTAATGCCATCAAAAATGGATAAAGGTATTGTACCATCCCAAACTGTAAGAATTTATAATTAGATGCTCAATGATGTTCCATTTTTGCATTCTTGATCTTGTGAGAGGTATAAAAGAAACCTATCTCCCCTCATTTTGATACCCACAACCAAGAATTCACAACCATGATAAATATCAAGACATCATTCAAAGCATGTAAAACTAGTACATAATAAACTATATAAAGTTCAAAGATAGTTAATTGAGAACCACAAAAAAATAGAGTAAAAATAGGAAATGTTGAGACATAAAATATAGTCCTCTACAACATAAATTTCACATTCATTTAGTGGTTGGTATAGTAAATTCATCTACATTGAGCTTAATATAGTTACATTATTGTTGATCAACAAGTGAACACCATATTTACGTGGAAAACCCAAATCAAAATCACTATATAGATGCTTGTGTATTACAATGTTTAAACTTTACTCTCACTATCAATATGCACAACTAGGGATGACTATCTAAGGGAAAGGAACAAAGAACTTGTACAACTCAAATCCATTATATTGAACAAGAGACAAAAATATCTACCAAAAAACTCACTTTCATATATTCTTGTTTGTTTGAAAAAATTTACATATTATACTCAAACTTTCAATTTTAAGTTCTAAAGTTTGAGTTAATGAAAAGAAATTTATTTCTAAATTATAATTTAAAGTTTTATCTTCTCTAGAAAATTCTAATATTCTATATTGAGTTACTCTACATTGTCCTAGATCTTAAGTGATGTATGCATGATTATAAAATTTAAAAATGATGTTTTTGATTAAGGTAAAAGCAAGGTTTTAAGAGGCCTTGAAGCCCTATACAAGCATATTTTGTAGGGAATCTGAAACCCCACCAAAGTGAAAGGCTACTAAAGGAATGACATTATAAAACCAACAGCCCCCAACCAGCACAGAGATATCAGCTAACAAAAATATAACATTCAACAACCATCTACCCAGAAAAGGATAAGAAAGGTCGAGGCCTTACATCAAGAAGGATTAACAAGGGTTTGAAAGATCCCCAAACTTATATCTAGGGTTTTGATAGGGAACCTGAAAACCTCATAAATATGACCAACCCTAAATCCTGCCAAAAACCTTAATCGAAAACCCCCAGCTACCAATATGAGCCCTTGAAAAATTTTCAGCATCCATCTGCCAAATCCTACAAGAAATGAGAAAGAAAAAACCCAAAGAGCCTAGAAGAGGGAAAACTCCCTCATCCACCACTTTAGGATCAAGACTAATTCCCAAAAACATGGGCTCCTCCATAAAAGGATTAACACTATGAATACCTACAATGGCAACCCACTTGGGGAGAGGTCTAGGAAGAAGAGACCACAAGCTCACCTCCACCAAAGAAATTACCCCAAAATTAAAATAACACCACAAAACAACCCAATCAACCACAGTAAGAGAGCGCTCATTACCCAACCAGATCCAACCAACCATCATGTAGCTAAAGGATAGAGGAGACCACTTGAACCCACCATATAGATCCATCCAAAAATCATAGACCACCTCCATAGGCTATGTGACATCCACCTCAATAGGACTAAAGGGTGAAGGGAGAAGGAGCACAAAGATTCTCCAACAGAAATAAGCAAATACACAAAACCCCACCTCAATAGGGGTATACTTCATCTGTATAGGAGTATGGCTTGGAAGAATATGAGCAAAGAAAAAACTCCCAGCAGGGAATCATCTAGCCTAACTAACCTGTAAGAGAAATCATCCATGAATAAGGGTAAAACAAGAACAAAGGTCACAAACCTAGTAGAACAGAAATAAGCAAAGCCATCCCAGATGGAGTCCATACTAGTAGCATTAACTACTTTAGATAAATCCTTACAACAACCTTGACCCTCAGGCATCCCATATAGCTTTGCATAACTTTCATTAGGTCTAAACCCATTCTCCATTAATCTGCACCCCACTCCAAAATAAGGGCCACTCAACTTCCAAACACCATATGAACAAGAAACCAAACAAAGAGAAGATATACAACCTAAGCTCCCCACTTCCCAACACCCATCATAAAGTTGATCTGAAGTGATGGTCTTGAGCCTGTCAGACCCCCTATGAAAATGAGGTACAAGCAAAGAGACCCCAAAAATGAGGTCCCCTACAAGCATGGCACTGCCTACACGCAAGTCAAATAGGGATCCTCATGCCCAGCACCCTATCTTTGTTGTTTTCATCTCCTCCATCTTCATCTTACTCTGCTACCCCTACAGAGACCCTCACCAAAACCCTAGCTCCAGCTCCATGAGACATCCAGAGAGGTTTAAAAATGATGTTATTCTTGTTTTGTTTTATATTTATTTTTAGCTTAAAACTTGAAAGGCTAAAACAATACTATAAATTAAAGTTATTTGTGTTTAAATAAATCTTCCAAAAATTACCTTTGAATACCTCTCTTTTCTAGTAGAAATCAGAGTTCATGTTGGTCAAGGATATCTTATTCTATCTAATCTAAGATTTCTTCTTTGAAAACTTTAGTCGCTTACTCGTGATGAACTAAGTGTTCTCATTGATTTCAAATTATATGTTATGAGTCTTAAAGATCCCCACAAGTATTATAAGGGACTTGGAAAGATCATTGAAGAGATTCATTTATTCTAGGAATAAGGACAATTATAAGAAGATACTAGTAATCCAATGTGATTTCTTGTGTGCTCTTAAATCTTTAGGTGGAGCTACAATTCAAATTGTTCACAAGCATAATTTGGCTCCATGAGGTAAATTTATTTGAAAAGCATTTAGAAATCCTTCTTCATTATGGGTGTCAATCCTTTGGGCTAAATAATGGCATATGCCCCAACCCAAAATAATTTTTACTATGGAAAACCCTCCTCATGGGTCTCATATATCAAATTTTATGATACATGGCAATCAATGTTTTCTTACCCACTTGGAATGGATTGTGTATAATGGAGACATAAAATTGATTTGGCGGGATTCATCGAATGCCTTTAAAATGATTTATTTTGTGTTTCAATTTGAAGATTCTAAAAGGATGTTGCAGGCATCTTGAGGAATAATGTTTTAGAGTATTCGTCATCCTCCAATAACAATGATTGTCTTGGGTGAATTTTTTTTCCTAAAGTTAACATTCCTCCTCAACATGTAGTGTCACTTTAGGATATTATTCAACACAAAGTGATCTATTTCTATTTTGAATGTGACTCCCTTATTTCTATATCGTCTAAACCAAGATAATATTTAGTTAAGAAGGGGTATGATCTCCTAGATCCTAAATTGTCTTGTGATAATGTACACTCTTTTTCATTATCCTAGTTTACTACTATGTTACCTAAGGTTGGAAATTTTACGTTTCTATCCCTTTTAGGAAGAATATTAATAAGTGAATGATTATTCAAGCTATGAATTACCATGCCTTTCCTCTACCTACTTTGTAAGAGTGAACTAGAAAAAGGAGACCATTTACTCCTTAATTGTTTAAGTTCTCATAGAGTATGGTATTGGCTAATTAATAAACTCAAATAGCTTGATGCCTTACAAAATTATTTGTTTGAAGACTTTCAATCATGGCCAAGATTGGGTAATGCCCTACAATGGAAACTGAGAGGAAAACATGAAATTACTATAAACATAATACATTTTTTAATTAAAAATTAAGTATACATTGTTGCCCCATTTTTTGTCTGCATACCTTTAGACAAAAATGGAATTTTAGTGTGTAGCATTGGTCTTGAGATCTTCATGAAAGTCTTGAGTTTAAGTCTAGTTTTCCCCTTAGGCTATTAGGCCTTTATCAGATTTCCCTAAATTGACTTCCCTTTTATACGTCAGAGGGAATTTGTATCTAAGATCATGTTTCATTGGGTAGGTTAAGTTCCCAAATCTGGTAAAGGTCATATTTTAGAGGTTTCTAACATTGGTTCTATTTAAATTTGAAGTCTTTGGCCTTGACACTTCATTTTGTAGCAATGGCAAAAAATTGGTTCTAAGCTTCTCCTGGGCGGATAATCACTCGCAGGGTGCATTTTCCATAAACAGCGAACTTAAAAGTGCCAACAGTTAGTGTAGTATGAAAATAGGTGAATTGGCCTTTGGCATTCAAATCAAATCTATTTCAGGCATAAAAGAATTATTAACTGAGGAAGAATCCAAGCTGCAAGCTTATCGATGAAAAAGCAGAAAATGGCTTCTCTACTACTCCAACAAGCAGATGTTGACCTATGGAGTGAATTTTCCACCTTATCATTATATGAATGATCCATAAAGTAGAATCAATCTCATGGGTGACCCAAGGTAATCACCACATGTCATTTTAGTATTGCAATGAGATAAGATTCCTCCTTGATGGATTTCTAAGAAAGGAGCACCCCAAAAGCATTTCTCCGCCCAAAGGAGAAGTGGGAAAGTAGTTATCCGCTACCTCCAAAAAGTTACCATTACGGTTATCTAAAGTGAAAATATGTTTCTTAACAGCCCGTAGAGGTAAAGTAATTAATTCCAATAAAGGAATTTTGCTTCATAACGAACTTTTTCATAAATACTTAGGTCTTTTCATTCATGTGGTGTGAAAATTCGGCCATTAATGGTAAGAATTCAAAATGTTATAAATTCAATGAAGTGATAAAAATAGGAACTACCATTTGTTTGATGAATTGTCTGAATTAAAACCTCCTGGAAATAGTTGTTTCTTGCTTTTGTGTCCTTAGATATATCCTTAGCTCTCATTTCAAATCAATCAAAGCATGGATACCAGATTTACAAGATTCAATGGAATGAACGACGTCACTTCTGATTGGCACAAAATAATGGACACTTATCTGAATTTATTTGATATGTAGAGCTTCCAAAATAGATTGAAAGCAGACCAAATGCACCATGTGATTAAGAAGCTGAAGGAGAGTAAATTAGTCAAAGCCGCTAGTTTCCTTGTTGCAATTCAAGCTCCCAAACTTGTTTGAGAATGCACAGCTCACTATAATCTGGACACCAAGAAAATCCTCTTTCTTGTTTACACTATGCTACATTATATTGATAGAGACTTTGTTCAGAACTCTCTCTGTATCCTAGAGAAATTTGACTACTCAAAGATGAAATACAGCTGGGCAGTTACTAGATATTGAGTGAAGAGGGTCATGTGGAAGAAGGAGTTAATGAAGGCATGGTTTCGGGAGTCAAAGTGCACCAAGGGAAAGTTTCCCAAAACTCTATATGGCACAACATGAATCCAAGGATTGTAGACATTCTACTTTTTCTTCATAGAATTTGAGGTGAGAGCGATGCACTTAATTTTGTTAGACACCATTTCTTCCTAGTTCAGGTGATTTTCTCCCAGCATCATTTCATTGATTAAGCCCTCATGGTAAGTGAGAACCTCTTAAATTCCCTAAATAGAGCTAAGCATCAGAATGATTTTTATATGTCCTCAATTTTACTATATATTTTGGGTACAATTCAAATTTGGCCAGGGATTCCTAGATTAGAAGAATTTCCAAAGGATTTTAAGAGTTATGAGTTCTTCCCCTATTTGAAATTGCATAACAGTTATGATGAGTATGTTAAAGTTAATGATGCATTAACAATGAGATTGTGCAGGGAGTTACAAGGTTGCCCAGAAAGGAGATTTTCTCTAGAATCCATGGCATTCATCAGTCAATTCAGAGCTTATTTTATCCAGTTTACAAATTTCTCATACATTCAACTTGCAGGATTCGATGATCTCCCTCTGAAGCCACCCAGATATCCAGATGACATGATCATGCTAGTTAAAGTGATGATGCAAGGGGTCCAGGTGAACTTGATCTGTGTAGGCCCCTGGAAGAAGAGCTATGATTTCCCCATGACCATTGGGGCTTACAGTTGTGCATCTGTATCTGATGCAAAGAATGTTTTGAAAACATTCTCAAAGAGGTTTCATTTAGAAACCTATGATGTCTTGAGGTCGTAGTATGATCGTGTCAACTATGCTCGATATTATATACAAATGGGTCACACTATCCATCACATTGATGATATTAAAGATTATTGGGCCAACTACAAGGATGACTTAGAGAGCATAGAAAGGTTCTACGTGAGGTTAACTATTGAACAAATCAAAAAGTTCAAAGTTAACATTACAATTGAAGGGCTAGAAGATGACAGCCAGCATATGTACAATGATACATACATAGAGAAGATCAAGCCCCTTCCCATAATATTTAAACCCATGCTAGGTCAATCTATTAATGACTTAGAGACCTTGATGGGTGGGATTTATAGAAGGAAAGAACAATGGGTTGAATGGATGGTAGGCAGGAGAAAGCGGTAAGAAAAGAGGTATCTGTCTCGACAAAATCTAGCAAAAGAGACTGGGAGTACACCTGCATCATCTTTGAAAACTATCTTGACTATAGCCAAGGAGTCACCTCAACCAGTAGGTGGAGGTGATGAGCCTCCTAAAAAGGTGATTTCATTGGACAAGACATGTGGAGGTGGCTCAGCCCCTATCATTGGTTCCACGGAAGAAGTAATCTCTACAAAATCGTTCATGTTTATGACTGAGTCTGTTAAGAATACAAAAACAAAGAAAATAGACCAAGTGAGTACTGTGGGCATGCAAGGTGATACCTTGACCCAAGATACTCCAAGGTGAGGGTCTCCTATCATAGTGGAAGTGGGTGAGGATAGTTCTAGTACAACGGCCAAAGAATTAGATGAAGAGGCTAGAAAGCAACAAAAGGTTGCTCAAGTTATTAAATTGGTTTTGTCCTCCCCTAATTTAGTGAATCCATTTTCTTCTAGGCCTAAATCTATTCCTCCAGTCATCCAGAAGTTGTTCTTAGAGGAATTGGTCTCTACAACCAAAGTCACTAGCGCGAAGTCATGGATAGAGAACACTCTAGAGCACAAGAGGAAGAGGATAGAAGAGGGAGCTCCCAGCAAGGATACTCTCTCATGGGCCCTATAGTCTAGTGCTACTGTGAGAAAAGTGAAGAAATAAAAGACCCTATCTAAATTAGGCTGAGACCCAGAAATAGGGCACTTTACCATGGAGGTAGCGAAGCCCACCAAAGAAGGTAGAATTGAAGATTTGATCACCTCTAATTTTGAGCTAGAATCATTTTACATGGGACTGGCTCGCCGTGATACTAAGGTGGATTGGTGGAAATCCACCAACATTATAATTGAGGAATATCTTGAGGAACTCAAAACTGCTAAAGTCCAACTCAAAGCAGAGGTTGCTGAACTAACTAACTTCATCAGACAGTTAGTTACTCTAGTGGCCAGCATTTCGAGCACCCAAACCACTTTCGACCCCAATGCTGCAGAGAATTAGGCTATCATAGCCAAGTTGTAGGAAGAAAGGAATTTTGGGAAAATTGGTAAATGATGGATTGAGAGGCTCAGGTCTGAAGGGCTGGTAGTTGTTGAGCAGCTGGGTAGGACTCTACTAAAGTTGGAGAAAGAAAGAAGCTATATTGAAATGAATTTGCAGACTCTCACATTAGATAGGGTAAATGTCAAGAATGCATAGTCTTGCTACATGTACTAGTTAAAATGAAGACCAAGGAGGCACTAAAGGCTAGGATCCTATAGAAAGGAGATGAGCCTCTGATTGAGTGGCTTCAAAGCCTAGAGTTTAAGACTAAGGTGATCATTCAAGCTGAAGGAGGATTGCAACAGATAGATGTTAAAATCAAAGAAGAAAAGAGAAAGGATTTTAAACACCTTTAGGGTCTCTACGTAGAGTCAAAGATAAGTGGTCATTGAAAAGAGATGATCAGAGTGATCACCATGTAGAAATCCTTCTCCAACTATGTGGATAAGTTGGTAGAGCAGTCCTCTTCTCACTTTGATAAGGTTTTGAAACTCCAATAGTTAAGTCAGTGCATCTATAAAGCTATGGAAGATTTGAAGGATCAGGTAGATGTGGTTAATATCCTGACCAAAGATCATTCCAGGTGGCTCATCAGATATACCAATGTCCATATTGATAGACATGAAGAGAAAATTCTTGTCATCACAGCTGTCACTGCCTATAGGGCGAAAATAGAAAAGGGGAAGAAAATTTAAACATAATATTCCCTCTTGTATTAATTTTGACAATGCTTGTAATGGATAAACATGTGTTTATTATTTTTGGTTAGGGAAGTTGAACCATTTCAGTTACCCCTTTTTGTAACGGTCCAACTATGGGATCTATATGTACTATTTTGAAAATCAATAGGATGGTCAGCTAAATTTTTGTGTGAGGAATGACATTTTGCTTAGTCAAATTTGTGTATGTATGAATACCATTGTTTTAACTATTCCATTGCATTACATTTATCTTTCTATTAATTTAAATGTTTCATTGAAATTGGATTTATAATTTATGATTGAACCGAAGTTTTGTATTATGATTTGATACAGTAATTGAGGGGAAGTTTTAGTGTTATTAAAAGTTTGAGAAATTTTCCTATTAGATAGATTGATTCATTATTGTTTTAATTAGTAATCTCTCATTCCAGCATCTTGCATGATCATTATCTATCATTGTATTACCTATTTTTATAGCTTGTATGATTACTGAGATCTCGAGATTGGCTAGATTTAGTTGAATTTAATCTGTCTGAGCTAGTTCCTGTGTAGGCCTAGTTTGGTTTACCTCATATGTTCTTAGATTAAGAACATACCCCTGTTAGATTAGGAAAGATCAATATCCATTGAATATCATTCATTTAAGGGAGTTGTACCTTCAAATTCTGAAGGAAATAGTTATTCATTTACATTTCCCATCTATTGTATTCAATTATTTCTTTAATATTTGGGTATTTAGAGTTAAAGTGAAGAAGAACAATTTATTTACTAACATACATATATCATTAATATAATATCCTGATAATACACATAACAAAATTATAATACAAAATTACATATAAAGTGGAAACACCACATTAATAATGCAATATCCATTTAAAAAACTCATAAGTCCAATAAGAGACTAATCTATTACATAATGATAAAATTACATACATAAGATCAATCCATTCAATATTAAATCTCCATGTTATCAATATACATGTAAGACTAGTTTACAATTATTTAGAAGTGTATATGTTTACAATGTTAGAAACTATTTTACATCAGCTAATGCAAATTACAATAATAATCATCTATCAAGAATCTAGAGTAAAGATATTTTGAAGATGCAAGAATGATGCAGAAACTATCAAAAAGACATGAACCAAAACCATGAATAAAAAACAAGCCTCAATGAAAACATATTTTCCATCTAACCATGTGGAACCCTGAAGTCCACTCTCTCAATCTAGCACATAACACAATGCCCAACACCATACGAAAAATATAATAAATCACATCACAAGAATACTAAACATGATATGAAATAGGCCCAAAGAATACAATGACATATCAAAAAGATACACATGGGATACTACAAGATTCCATACAATACTAGAAGAAAACCAAAAGGCTTTCTAAGGGAATCCTAAAGCACAAGCCAGAGAATGTCATTGTGAGTATAAAAATATAACAACCTCTGGTAAAATAGGAAAGAGAAGAGATAAGGAAAAGACATGGTTGAGACAAGTGTCTCAACCTAGAGGAAGATGATTTCTGATAAAACTCTACAATATCCTCTTCGATATGGTAGAATCCAAATTACAATAAATTATATCTATCTACCTCATTAACAAAGGACAAGGGTTTATGCTTAGCTACTGAGGGAGTTTTTTCCCCATATTTTTAGTATTAAGGTTCTGCTTGGAGCTTTCAGGGAACGACTCGCTACTAAGAAGTTCAATACTCACCAATTTAGCATGGGTTTTTTAGACTGGGAGTAAGTATAACACCTACACATATAAGGAGAGTTACTAAAAACATGTTGATACAAAACATACATAAGCCCCAGGTGAAGAGGAGGGGAATCACCATTGCTAATATTATTGCTAAGGGAGGAAAGTAGAAAGCTTGAAACAACAATTTTCTTGCAATTAGGGATATAGTTTAAGAGGGGGAAATAGTAGCGATGAAAGGAAGATTACCTACCCTCTAAATTAAAGTACTTCATAATATATAAAAAAACTAGAGAGAAAGGGAAAGGAGGAGAAGACCTATTATACCCATTGCTAGAAGGAAAAATAATAGGCCTCTCACCCTTTTTGAAGAGCTTCTTCTGGAAAAATTTATTATAGTCTCCTTCGCTCTTTCACTCAACTTTTTCACTACTATAATCTAGACCTGTAGCTTTGACTATAAGCTCTAGCGTAAGCATAAAATTGACACTCCACATTGAAACACTCCCCTGCTGCTATGATTTGACAAATTTCATTGAGAGATCACTATTAAACCCCTTCATGGAATTAATAAATTTATCAAGTCTGCCTCACTAAATTTATCTCATAGCTCCTAATTTTGGATTAGCTCTTTATATTCATGAGGTTCCACCTTCTTCAGCAGATATGAGCAGTTTCAATTCATGAAAACTACACTAGTTATCATCTTTCTTCATTCGAGTAGGTCCTCTCTCCATTAAAATAAAAAGCATCAAAAAGGATGAAACTCATCTTTTACAAAAACAATAGGAGGTTAAAGGTGACAAGAACAGTGAAAATGTAGCTTCCAAGGAGAAAATGGAGTCTAACAAGAGTCCTATGTTGGAGGAGGGTGAAATTAATGATCTGGTGTCACATGTGTCAAATTTTGTAGCAGTCTCTGATAAGGAGGTCGAATCAAGTGAGAATATCCAGAAGACCCTTGATCCCTCAGAAACCCCTAAGAATATGGTTGGTATGGGTCCTTTTGATGACGAATCTGCACCAATGGTGGTGTTGGTCCCTTTTCAAGAAGATACTTTTATTCTTAAACCATGAGAGGACAAAGTTCTTGTTGAAGATCTTAAAACTAATGAAGATGATTCGTCCTCTGTTCCTGATACCTTTTTGGGTTGCAGTGATGAAGATCTGGCTTCTAGAGAGGAACCCATTTGTGGGACAGGAACCTAGACTATTCATAAAGGGAAGTAGCAGAATAAGAGAGAGAAGAATAAGGAATTTACCACTCCTAGATCTAAGGGAGTTACTACTCAAAGTAAAGCTGATGGAGGACTAAAACTAAAAGTGGATGTTGGTTCTCATAAAAAGACCCAAGGCAGATACACTAACAGAGAAGTTAGAGAAAGAGAAAGCAAAAAGGACATTGCGGATGGTAAGCAACTTACTATTTAGGGAACCTGTACTCCAGTTAAAAAATGAAGTTCATCTCATGGAATATAAGAGGGTTGAATGCCCCTCATAAATAAGACATTCTTAGGAATCTAGTAAGAGATCATAAAAATGATATTATTTTTGTTCAAGAAACTAAGATGAGTAAAGAGAAGGTGGAAAAAATAAGAATTTTTAAAAATAATGGGGTCGCTAGCTTTAGCTCTGAAGGGGTCTCGGGTGGGGTTGTTGTCTTCTGGAACCTGAATAATGGTAGGGGTTCTATGGTTTTAGAAGATCTTAATTGTGTCAGTATAAATTTTCTTCATCCTAAGATGCATTTTGAATGGGTTACTACTACCATTTATGCCCCCAATACCAAAACTGGTAGATCTCTTTTTTGGAGGAAAATTGATAACCATAGAAAAGGTTTCTTGGCTCTATCAGTGCTGATCATTGGGGACTTCAACTACCTTATAAAAGACAATAAGAAGTCTGGTGGAGTGGGTAACCAGAATATTTTGGATGGGAGAATGGAGCTTATGGAATTCATTAACACACAAGCTTTGTTTGATATGGAGCTTAAGGGTGTTAACTTTACTTGGTCTAATAGAAGGGTTGGCCAAGACCTCATTCAAGTTAGATTAGACCGTGTTTTGATTAGTGGTTGTTGGATAAATAAGTTTGGTTGTCTGTTGTCCTCTCTTTTGAAGATTGGATCTGACCACTTCCCTATTTGCTTCAATGTAGATCCTATTACTAAACAAGGTCGCCCACCTTTTAGGTTTGAAAAAATGTGGGTGGACCATCTGGAGATGGAGCAGAATATTAAAAACTGGTGCAATGTTAAGATTCATGGCACTACAATGTTTTGAGTGGTTAAGAAAATTTTTAGCATTAAACAACATGTGAAGATATGGAGTAAAACTATTTTTGGTGATATTTTTAAAACCAAAAGTCAGCTTAAAAATGATCTTGATATTATTCAGGAAACTATACAAAAGATTGGGTTGACCGTGAAGCTGAGGGACAAGGAGGAAAGCATCCTGGCTAAAACTCATAATGTTATTTATAAGGAAGAAGATTATTGGAGGCAAAGATCAAGGTCTATTTGGCTAAAAGCTGGAGATAAGAATACCAGATTCTTCCATTTATCTGCTTCTAAACATAGAGCTTCTAACAGAATTTCAAAACTCAAAGTGGAGGAAAGGGAAATTTCTAATGATAGAGATATTTTTGAGGTTATGATCAATTTTTTCTCTTCCTTACTTTCAAAAGATCCTAATCTTGATTTGGTTAATCAGGATGTACTTCTCGATAACATTCCTTCCATTATCAATGATTCAACTAATCGTGCTCCTGCAGCTATTCCCTCTTTAGAAGAAATCAAGGCGGCGGTCTTCTCTTTTGAAGGTGAAAAATCCCCTGGCCTAGATGGGTTTCCTACATTTTTCTTCCAAAAATTCTGGCATATTTTTGAAGTGGACATCAGCAATGCTGTTAAAGAATTCTTTGGCTCCAAATCCCTGCTTAAAGAGATAAATGTGACATTTCTTTCTTTGATCTGTAAGAAGTCTGGTGTTGATTCGGTGGATGATTTTAGACCAATCAACCTTTGTACTTTAGTGTAAAAAATTCTCTCTAAAGTTCTTAGCTCTCATCTGCTTACACTTCTTCCTCAAATTATTTCCCCACAACAAAGTGGATTTGTGCATAGAACGCAGATTCTTGATTTGATTTTGAAGGTTCATGAGGTAATCCACTCTACCCAGGTCACTCTTAATTTTGGTTTCCTCCTTAAGTTGGATCTTTGGAAGGCCTATGATCGGTTGGATTGGGATTTGTTGATCAAAGTTCTTAGATCCTTTGGGTTTGGAGAAATATTCCTTCAATTGGTTTTTCAGCTTATTAGTACTTCTACAACTGCCATTTTGATCAATGGATCTCCTTCTAGGTTTTTTAAACCTTCCATGGTTTTAAGGCAAAGAGATCCTTTTTCAGAAGATTACCTCGAATGGGTATTTTAAAGGCCTTTCCCCTTCCTCAACTTCTAGTCCTTACTCACATGAACAGCTCATGGTTGATACCATCATAATGCATTTTTCCTCTATTCAGGAAGCCAGGACTATCAAAATGTCTCTTACTACCTATACCCTTGGCTTGGGTCAAATAATCAACTAGAATAAGAGCTCCTTATATTTTATTAATACTCCTGAGGAAAGGCAGCATAAAATTGCTAGAATTATAGGCTACAAAATTGAGTCTCTTCCTACTACCTATCTGGGTCTCCCTCTTGGTCTTAAACCTCAAGACTGTTTCTAGGGTGGTGTTGTTGACAAATTTAACAAGAAGCTAGCTAGTTGGAAAGGAGCCATCCTAAGCCAAGTTGGAAAACTTTAGCTCCTTAAGGTGTCATTGAAAAGTCTCCCTATCTATGCTATCAGTCTCTTCAAGATCCATGGGTAATATGCTGACATCACTGAAAAAATCTAGAGAAATTTTCTGTTGTCGGGAGTGGAGGAAAAAAAGAGATTTGCTTTAGTTTCTTGGGACAGGGTCTTCACACCTAAAAAGTGGGGGGGGCTAGGAATCCGCCCTATTAGAGCTACCAACTTGGCCTTGCTGGCAAAATAGATTTGGAGAATTTTTGGTGTTAAAAGAGAATGGAATGATATAATTCATAAAAAGTACCTCTTCTCCTTTTCCCATATTTCTGAATTTTAGAAAAATGACCTAAAAGTGCAAGGATATTTCATCTGGAATAGCATTTAGAATGCTAAGGATGTGGCTTTTAAAGGGGCTAAGTGGTTTTTAGGAAATGGAAAAAAAAATTATTTTATGGAAGACTGCTGGATAAAAGATTATCCTCTAAATTCTATTGCTTCCTTTCAACCTGTTATCAATCAGTGTATTCAGAGATATAGAGCTATGGTCAGGGACTATTGGAGGAATGGCTCGTGGATTGATTTTTCCCTTTCTTATGAAATGTTAAAACATCTTATGCTTGACCTAGTGATCTAGAAGGTTAAGATTTCTAGTGAAGACAAACTCCTTTCAGGAGTTCTTCCTTCTAGAATCTTCACGGTTGCTTCCTATTCTGAGCTTTTATTAAAGCAACCAAATCCTCTCCCCTTTTGGGCTCAAGTGTGGGACAATTCTTTAATTCCTAAATTTAATATCTTTTTTTGGCTAGTTTTGCAGAATAAAATCCTTACAATTGACAATCTCCAGAAATGGGGAATGATGCTAAGTAATAGATTCTTTTTATGTAAAAATGCTGAGGAAACAGTTTTTCATCTAGCCATTGACTGTAGATATGCTTGCGAGGTTTGGAATGAGTTATTAAAATGTTGGTAGATTAAGTGGTTTTTTCCCAATAACATGGAAAGCTTTTGTAATCAATGGTGAAAAGAAGAATCCCCTATTGATAAAAATTTGTGGAATATTATTCCCCCCATGTAATATGCTAGTTATGGAGAGAACGCAATGACAGAGTCTTCAGGAACATTGATCTTCCTCCAAAAGTGATTGCTGAGAAGATAAAGAGAAGTATTAAGGAAAAATTCAAGATGTCATCTGGTAGAATGCTGGATTTCAATGCTGGTGATATGGGTGTGAGGATGACTAATCACTAACCTCATCCTAGAGAGAATGCCATCTGGCTTTCTCCTCCGCTAGGATGGATAAAAATTAATTTCAACAGTGCTGCCAAGGGAAACCCTGGCCTAGCTGGCTATGGGGGCCTCATCCGTGATGACATGGAAAACTACCTGGCTGCAGTAGCTTTACCTATTGGGCTGCAAAAAAACCACATTGCGGAGGCCATGGCCCTTCTTTAGATGCTAAAACTTGTCAAGAAACACATGGCACAGAAGGTGTGGATCGAGGGTGACTCACTCAATATTTTAAAATGTATTAGTGACAAGACTAAGCCATCATGGAAAATTAAGGAGATCATCAAGGAGGCTAGGATCATAATTAATTCCTTTAATCAAGTCATTATTTCTCATGCCTATAGGGAAGTGAATGGTACAACGGATGAGTTGGCCAATTTCGCAGTTAAAGCCAGGGACATCATGATTTGGCATAATTATAAAAATTTGATCATCGATATCAAAGCCAAGTTGGCCTTCAACACATCCCAAAGCAAGAGGGTTTATTAGGCATATCTTGAGAAGCTATGATGATTAGACAATTTTTAAAAAATTAGAGGAAACTAAGGACGGAAAGTGTTGTCTTTACCAAGAACTCTAATTATAGACATGAGCTAACCCTTCTTAATTTCAATGTTACCAGTTTTTGTAATAGTTGGATTCTCTCTACATTTTTTACCATTTGTGTGAGCTATGTGATCATGGGAGGTGGGCTTAACCACAAAGAGCCAAAGGACTATGTCAAATAGAGAAAAATGCCAGAAGCTTGGGATATTCTTGAGAAGGGGGGTCTTTCCATCTACATGGAAAGATTGCATGGGGCAAAAGACAGTGCTACCAAATTATTTTTTGATTCCTAGAAAAATGGGGCTGTTACCATAGCGGGCATCACTATGAACATCACAAAGGATTTCATAACTGAGATTTTTGGGCTTAGCACGAAGGGCATCAAATTCTTCTGGGACTGTAAGGTATCACGAAAGGCCATTCAACGCTTTCCCAAGAGTAAGGAGGAGAAAAAAAAGTCTTGTAAAAGAGTTTGGAGGATGGTATGATGTGGCATCATTTAAAGAAATCTAGGCTATTGTTATGTTGGCGGTCATGGAGTATGTAACCCTAGATGGTAGGTTTAAAAGAGCCCATTCTTACCACTTTGTTTTTCTCTTTCATTTTTGGCATAAAATTAGGGTTTCCCTGCCTTTCTATATTTTGCAATCTCTCCATTCAAGCATTTCCTAGCACAAGAAGAAGGAGAAGAAACCCATTCTTCATGAAGGGTTGATTCTATTAATTGTAGAACACATAAAGAAGATGGCTAGTGTAAGCCCTGTCATAACCCCATCTAAATCCGGTTTGGGTAAAAAGAGAATTAGGGATGTGAATGTGAAAGATAAGAGTCTGACAAGTAAAAAATTAAAGAAGGATAAGGAGACTACCATGGATATAGAAACCTTTGCTGACAGTGTGGAAGGCTATGATAATATGGCTAATTCCACTAAGGAAGATAGTTACTCTACTTCCTCAGTCTCAAATTTGGTTTTGGAGGAGAATGATAACATGAATGAAGAGGTTACGGGCTCTATGGACAAAGGAAAAACCTCGGATAGGAAGAACAAAGAGGATAATAAGGAGGAGGATGTTGGAGGTCAGAAAGTGCCAATTCTGGTTGAGTATGATAGTTCTAAAGACCATGATGTGCCTATATCTCTAAAGCTTGAAGTAGTTATTGGTTGTGGTCAGGACACTCAGAAGGATGCAATGGAGGTGGAAAATACTTCCCCTACCAAGGAGTTGAATTTACTAGAGGGGAAGATAGACAATTACCCTTGTAATTCTTGGAACACCCCTTTCATCAAAATGGTAGACTTGCAGGAAAGGAATGTTCAATTACTGAGGGATGACATGGACGATAAGATCGATACACCCTTTGGGGTTCCCAAAATGGCCAAAGCTGCTTCCATGTACTCCTTTCAGTTAATGAAATGGGTGTTCCAGGAGATCAAGAATTTAAACCTTAAGCACCATTTGATTGTTGCTAAGGTGGACTCTTTATAGACTCAGCTAGAGTTTAGCCCTAAAACTATGGTGGATAAGGTTACTAATGATGAGGACAATAATGTGCAGAAGTTACTAGCCAAAATGGAAACCATGGAGAATACCATGAAAAAACACATGCAAGAATACAAAAATTTTATGGGTTTAGCCATGGATTGTTTCCTAACCATTAAGGCTGAGCTGGATACTGGGTCCCCCAGTAAAAAAATATAGGATATCACAGAGAACCTGGAAGATGATGGCCCCAGAAAATGTACTAGATTAGCAAGAAAGAAGAAAATTCATGAAAGGATCCAGGAACTCTCAGAGTTTAATGCAGCAATAAAGAATATATCTAAAGTGAATCAGGAAGCTACTGAGGCTTGTAAGGAGCTTGTCTAGGGCTCTGGTTTCTGGTTCTGGTGGTTTGTCTTTTTTTTTGGTCTCTGGCTTTTGGTTTTTTCTTGGTTTTCTATTGTTAGTTTTGGCTTTAGGGTACTGGTTTCCAGTTCTATTTCTTTTTGGAGTGCTTCAATGTTTAAACTTTTATTCTAGCTTGTAAGGGGTTTTAGGTCCCCATTCAAAACCTATTTTTCCCTGCAGTCAAAAACTCTCACTTTTCTTTATATTGCTTAGTAAATTATAATAGTTTTATTTAAATAAGATATAATGTATTTAATCTATTTAAATCTTACAAAATCTATATGTTAAATTTATTTAATGTATTTAGTGGTCTGGCATCATTACAAATCCTATTCATCAGATGAAATAATTATAAGCCACAATCTAGAAATTTTATGTGCTAGATAATTCAGTGTGTATCTAATTAATATAAACTATCAATTGTTAATCATTTCAATACCATATAATAATATGTACACATGTTTATAATTATAAGTTCATGAAATTGAAATATAAGTGATATTTATACATCAAAATTACAATGTAAGTTGATAAAAAAAAGTTTAGTGTGGTTTGCAGAACATATCATAAGTTGTATGGACATCATGTGATATTAAATTCTTAAAATTAAGATATATGTCACAATTATACTTAGAAATCTTATCAAGTTGATCAAAATGAAGTTCATTGCCAATGGTTTGGATAAATTATAATAACTTGTACGAACATCCCTTGATTGTAATTTCTTCAAATAAGATATAAATGAGAAGTATACTTCACATCCCTAACAAGTTGATGAAAATAAAATTCAATGCCAATGGTTTGGATGACTTACAATAACTTATATGAACATTCCCCAAATCTAGGTTCTTGAATTTAATATATGAGTGACAATTATACCTCCAATATTTAAGAGTTGATCCCAATAATGTACAATCTAATAGCCTAGATAATTTGAGATTACTTGTATAAAAATCCTTTGATGTTACCTTCCTCAATTTTAGATATAAGTGACAATTATTTTTTATAACCTTAACAAGCTTATCCAAGAAAAAATCAATACCACTGTAAATAATTTATTTTCTTTAGTGCTAGTATAAAGAATTTAAATAAATGAAACTTCACCTTAAAAGTATACCTCAACTATCTTTAATTAAATTTAAAAATTAAATTTTTGAAAATATTTTGTTTACTCTACACTAATCTTTATTTATCTTTGTATTATAAAGTAAATTTTAATTTTTGATATTTAAATAAGATCTAACGTATTTAATATATTAAAACCATATAAAATCTATATGTTAAATCCATTAAATCTATTCACATAAATAATAAGTAATCTATGCTAGGCTATTTATTTATATTTTCCAATTTGAAATAATTTCTTTATCATAGGAATTTGATGGGGAAGACGGTGCCTTTGGGACATGAAAGTAAAAGCGTGTACCAAAATGATTTCCTGGTGATCGAGTGGGAAGTGGCCTCGCCTCATGAAGGGGGCAGGCAATTGATATAAATTGTTCTAGAAGCACCATGATTACTACTTCCTGCTAAACCCGCACTAGTTGTTTTATAAACACATGGAAGTACCACGATTACCACTAGAGGGTAAAAGCACAATAAACTGTCACCCTTTTACAAAAGAAAAGGTTAGCAACACCAAAAATATAAAAATTCAAGGGCATAAAAGTCACATTTCTGTTGAGAATTTGAAGATGATGTAAACTAGTGAAATGTGTGAAAAATGATGAATTTTATGCCTATAATTTTTATAAAAAAAATTGAATAAAAATCAATATGTTTTGTGAACATTTTAGGTCTATTTTTCATTTCCCACCAAATCATTATAAGTAAAACATTTTTTTTCCTCCAATATTATAATATGTTTTAGATGACATGTATAGATAGTGTAGGAAAAAGAAAAGAAGTGTTTTGGATCTATAGTTTTCCCGTTATAAGAATTCAAAGTTGAAGTTACCTGAAATCAATAGTTTTCTATGATTTTAAACTTTTTTTGAATTGATTTTGCATTTTTTATATTTTCCAAATCAATGACTTCTCAAATCTTTATATACCTAAATGTAGTTTTTAGCAAATTTGTTCAATGTTTTGTAATCAAAACAATATAAATTTTTATATGTCAAGAATCATCATTCCCAGATGTAGAAAGGGTACTTTTAGTTTTTTACATTTTCTATTTTGAACATAGAATGGAATAGCATAAGTACAAACTTCTATATTTTTTGTGTGGTTTAGAGGTTTGGCTGCCAACATGGCATGCCACCTAGGTAGACTCGGCCTAGTCAGACTCAGTCGAGTCCTACTATCCCTTGCATTGGCTTCCATAGGAGTGTAGTACACCACATAGGTGTCATTCGATGCCGCATGGCAGCTACGTGGACTCATGCATGTTAGACTCGACTGAGTTTGATTAGGCCGAGTCTAACTGGGCTGAGTAAATCAAGTTATCTTAAAAGGTGACAATTTATTGTGCTTTTACCCTGGAGTCCAAAATTCTTATATGTAGATCACATATTAATAAATTTTGTAAACAAACCATCTACACCAACTATGTGAACATGAAAATGATTTGGCCAGTAAAATGGTAGACAAGGAACACACAAGATAACCCTAATGTGTAAAATGGCAAAATGAAGAGAATAAAGTTATGTGAGCCAAGGAGAAATTGAAGGGACATGGCCGAATCTAATAGGGCAGTATCTATTGTGGCTAAATCTTCTACTCATCAAAACTACCATCCATCAAATGAGACTTCAATTGTTAGAAAATATTGTAGCTACCTTTGAAGAAAATGGGATTTCTTTTGTCACATTTATCCCAGAGTGGCGAGGCCCATATTCTCAAGTGGGAAAACATATCTACCTAATGAGATATGTAGATTTTTGAATGAGAAGGAAATGTGGGAAGTACATAGGGCTTCCCTAATGGAAGAAAACAAGTGGTTAAATATGTAGATCTCTCATTTATAGACTGAACTTCTACCTAAAAAGGACATCAGAAGAAAACATAGAGTGACAGAATCAAATATCTCTCTTAGAGTGAATGATATGAATGTATGTGTTATTTTTTTATTTTCAGTCTATTCGAGTTTCACTCTGATGAATGTTGTAGTGATGCTTATGCAGAAGGTTATTTTTCCTATTTCAAATACATTTTTTAATTGCATTTTTAAGTGTGAATTGAGAAAAGTGAGCTTTAAGGCAAAAAAAAAAAAAAACTAGCATATCATATTGATCGAAATATATAATTTAAAACAATGTAAAATACAAAACAAGCTTGTAATCCCAAATAGTAGGTCAAGACTATGATTCCAAACGAATTCTATCTAATTTCTAGTAGTGCTTTGAATTAAATTGTAGGAACGACCATTACAATCACGAATGCTCTTCTACAATTTGAAGGAATAAATTAAACCTAAAATAGGAAACAAATGAATTTATTTTGATTCTCGATGTTATTTTTTCAACCTCTTGGTTTTAATAAATTTTCTCTTTTGATCGTTCTGATCGATTAAATCCATTCTGTGGTTTATTAGTTCATCAAGTTATTAATATTAGTTATATAGGTTTATCGTAATTTGCAATTGTATAACAATTGTATAAATATTTGGTAATTCTAGAGTGTCTAAAATTAGGGTTGTAATGTCTGAGGTTAGGGTTTCATATTCTAAATAAATTATTAGAGTAATTTGGTTTGATGAGGTAATGTTGAAAGAATGTTTTCCCAAAAAAATGTTGAGTGACCTAGAGATAAATGAGAATTTGATTTAAATTTTATACTTTCTTGTTTAATTTGTACAAGTAAATAATATGGATGTCACTTTTAATCTAATTGAATAAACAATAAAAATAACAAAAAATAAATAGCATAAAAAAGAATGAGAGAAACAAAAACAAAATGCTAAATCTCTTATAAAATTTCAAGAATGCCAAAAATAGTGATTGGTCAATCAAATACCACCGAAAAATGATATTATTTCTCAAACAACATAATGCAAATATTAAAAAAAATAGAGAAGCAGAAATGTAAACTCAATACCAAGAAGACAAAATGTAATAGACATGATTTTATTGTGGTTCAGCAATATGCCTACGTCCACACTCAAAGTAGGGAATTCTATATTAATCTAGTCTACAATACATACAACGATACAATCCAATCATGCACTACATGAAGTTTCCCACAAACATTTATAGAGAAATTTTCTAATACAAAGAGACAAAGGAAAGTGACCAGTCATGTGACCATTGGGTTTCATATCCCAACAATCTCCCCCTTGAAGTCCAACCAGCACAACCATGCATTGTTGCATGCCCTGCTTCCTATTCTGAATCTCAGAAAATAGAAAGAACTTGAGAAGATCTCAATTTTGCTAGGCTCTATTCCAGCACACTCTGAATGAGTTTTCTCCAAGTCAGATCAGAATCAAAATATCTTTCAGAAAAAAAATCTTCTTGGGCTAGATTTCTGGGCATAAACTCACCCATAAATTCATAACTAGTTTTTACAGGTGCAAAATTATCAAAATTGCCCAAACTATGAAAACTATGTATTTCAACTTTCAAATTATGAAAATTGTTCCCAATAGATTGAGAGACAAAGATATTCTCCCCAAAATTGCCCTGCATAGAATGCTGGAGCGTAAGATGCTTGGAAAAATCATCCAAATATTGCAAATTATAGGGGACACTTATACACAAGTGCACTCCTTCATGTTGTGAATACACATTTAATTATGCGTTGATGACTTTGCTATCAAAAATGACTTGACCATCATCGCCTGTAGAAAATGGGCTTGAGTGGACAGAGTCCTCATCATGGTACAACCCACACACCTCGTACACCATGGGAACTCTGTTAATTTCCTCTGAGTGAAAGAAATCACTACAACCGTGATTACTTTCCTGTCTACAAACAATATTATTTGTCTTCTTCCTTAAACTATGACTATCGCTTGAGCCACCCAAATCACCACAAAAATGCATTTATTTTTTACAATATGCAGTTGGGAGTTGTGTATTAGGAAGAGTACTATACTAAAAATTAAAGCCACTATTGTTTTCAAGTGCTTCAGAAAACTCTTTTCTATCCATCCTGGTTACTAAGTTGTCAACTCTAGTGACCAAGCCTTTCAAGGCAAAGTCACTGCCATAATATGTTGGTAGTTTTGAATTAATCATAGCTAAATGAGGACTTTGTTCATCTCCATGACCATGATTAAAACTAGACCAATGTGCAATGACTTGGTCTATGTACTCCAAACCTACAATTTCTTTGGGCATGATATGATGGTCTTTGGCACAAATTTTCTAATGATAGAATGATTTAATCTCAAAGTCATGTGCAATAAGAAACTCATTGCTTTCAACCTTGGTAGTGACTGCAGTGTCCTCATTGGCCATTTCGCCTGTATCTATAGGAGACTTTGCTCCTGGTCATCCCATGATCTTATTCCCAAATGCAAAATTAGGAATTTGCTTTACTGTCTGGTGCCACAAATTTATTGGCAGATGAAACATATTTCTAGGGTTTCCCTTATTTTGCTTCATATTGCAAACTATGGCACAAATATTTTTAGGAAAACTCTTAACTTTATGGCAGCATGACAATATGCTCTTTAGAAAGGTGGCCTCATACTTTTTACTCCCCATCAAATATATTATATGCAAGATGTTTTGACTCCCCCTCATGGAATACAATCTATGCACATCGATGCTAGCCTTCAACAATCCCATCAACCTCCTATTGCCTAGCTCTTCTTCTTACTCTGCCAAAAGCCTCTAGTTTTTGTTCACTGTCGTAGTGTGTGAATTCCCAGTCTTATTACCCCAGTAACCCCTCCTTACTAGAATAATAGATAGTTTGGCCAAGATCAAAACCCCAAGAAATGTTGTAGCAACCTACTTGTTGCATTTGACGCCTAGTCGAACATGGCCATTGCAGTCATGAGAAACTTCACTAGTATCCACATGGATGGGGTCATTGATTTTGACCAACTCAAAGACAAAACCTTCACCCCCAGTCACTTGCTGTTGAACTGGTAAAGTACCAACAAAATCCAAAACACCTAAAGCCACATTAATCTTCAACACTTCCCTGGGCACCTCCATTTCCTTAGAGAACGCCACTCCATAGGAAAGGTGAGCGATGACCACATCATCCAGCACCAGGTTTTCCCTGATGAGGGATGAGACATAAGAAAGGTGATTGATGGAAGGAAACACCTTCTTGTCATACTCCAGCTATTTTATAATGTTGTTATCCTCAGCGTCGATAACCTCAACTACACTAGGACAAATGGTCCCTTCATTATTTGATTAAATTCTACTGAACCTTGCAGCTCATGTCTTCTCAAGCATGGTATTTGGCATAGGAAAAAATCTCACAAACCTCCTCTTCTTGTTCCTCAACGAACTATCCCACTTTTCATTGAACAAAATAGAGAATTTCCTCTTTAACCTAGTTGTAAGACAAGCTACTTCGACTGCCCCAAATGACAGGGAAGTAAGAAAAATTCCAAACTCTGCATACGAATAATTAATTCAAATCCCCGTCGAGGCATCTAAGTGCTTGAACTTCACCACAGGAATGTTAGCAATTTCCATTGATTCGATTTGTTCAAATTCAGACCCCTCCACTATTTTTATTTCTTTGACGTCCATAATAGATTCAACTCTAGTCTCAGTCGTGTGACTATATGATTTTAAATGATTAAGATAGTTCCTCTCAATATGACCCCACTTTTTACATTGATAACATGTATTTTTCAAATCCCCATCTTTACAGTCTCTAGCCCAATGACCAGTATTTCCATACTTAAAAAACCTTCCAAAATGATGAGATGGTGATGAAATAATTTTCTTCTTTTTAGACTTGCCTCTGTCAGGCCTCTCCCTTTGCTTGTCACCTCTCCAATGATCACATTCAACACAAGTAGCGAGATTATCCTCATTTTTCTAGCCATCCCACCAATGTACATGGCATTTTGTTTCAGCCTTCACTTGCACAAGATTATTCACTCCCAAATCTAAATGACCAAAAATTTCTTCAATGACTAAAATAGCTACAACATCGTTCTTCTCTTTTTGTCCATCCATCCCACCAATGGACACCACACCTTGGAAACATCTCTTCTCAACACTTCACCATAGCTTTGATACCATTTGTAAATATTAAAAAAAATAGAGAAATGGTAATGTAAAGATAATACAAAGAAGACAAAACATAATAGACATGATTCTATTGTGGTTTGGCAATATGCCTACGTCCACACTCAAAGCAGGGAATTCTATATTAATCCATTCTACAATACATATAATGATACAATCCAATCATGCAATACATGAAGTTTCTAACAGACATTTATAGATAACTCTTCAAATAAGAAGAGATAGAGGAAAGTGACTGGTCATGTGACCATTGGGATTCACATCCCAACACATAACTATTCTTAAACAAATTTTTTTGGCAGCTTACAATAGGTTTGTTTCTTATGGCATTTGAAATGCCTGATTCAAGAAAGATGCTACATAGGAGAAAATACCAATTGCCTGCTACCAAAAGTTTATTTTGGTAACTGAATTTTTATGCATTTTATTTTTATTTTGGTAATTAAATGCTTATGCATTTTACATGCATTTTGAATTATTTGTGATACTTTGTTACTCGAAGATAACAAGAAACAAAAAGTAATCTGAAATTAAATTTACATAAACTATGCCTAAAATTGACTTACTAAACATAGAACCTAGCATGGTGGTGGCATGTCCAACTACATGATAAATCTTATTTTTGCATTGCAATGATCTATGAGAACTCAAGGAGTAGCATCAATTATCGACATACTTCCCAGTGATGTTGAGAGGGCTGATGTCAAATAAAGAACTGTTGCAATTTCTTTGGTGAAGACATGTATGCAAGTTGTTCATGAGTTGGGATGTATTTAAATTTACTTCCTTCATTGTACCAAATTTAGGATGATACAATATTTCCAAATCAAAATCTATTATCCTACTACAATGGACTGGATTTATTGCTAACTTGATGACAGTTATGTTGTCACAGAAAACCAATATAAGATAAATTAGCTGAACTACCAATTTATTCTACATTATTTCTAATTCAAAGTGTTTGTGTACCTACTAGACAAGTGCACCATTGTCTACTTGTATGGATGAAAGAACAATAATGCTTTTATTTTTCGGGATCCCAGTGCTATAAGAAAAATAATTTTTAGATGTAGACTTATGCACATCTATATAACCTCAAATAATTTTTGGAAGTAGACTTATAGACATCTAAACAACCTCCCCAATGCACCACTAAAGCCAATATAATTAAATTTTTATGAATAGTAATGAATAGAAAAACTTACAACATTTTTCACATACCTCGAAATTTTCTTGGCTGAATTCATGTGTATTTTTAATAGATTTTTCATGTACCTTGGAAAAAGTGAAACTAAATGTACAATTTCCATGACCACATCAAGTGCACTATGGGTTACAATCAACCATATCAAATTATTCAGCATATGATTTTCATACTTTTTTTGGCAAATGAAAATTTAATATTTAATTTCATAAACCTCTATTCCTTGGAAAATATTACATATGACCTAGATACTTCATCTCAAAGTCATTTGTCTTAGCATTT
>MU226242.1:1007901-1042993 GCA_018584345.1 Thuja plicata
CCCTTATACAAAAAACTATCAATGTAAAAAATTATAATAAGAATATCATTACCTTCTTACTTTTAGTATATCACATTTTCATTCTTACTTCTCTTGAAGTGATTATCATAGAAATATCCATCTATCCAAGCACACCATGCTATTGATTCTTTCTTGAGGTCATAAAAAGTCTTCTTCAATTTGTATAAATGACACCCTTAGACATCAAAATCTTGTGGGTATTGTCCATACACTTCCTCTTCTATGTACCCATTCAAGAATGCACTTTTAATGTTAATACACTTTATGCTCAAATTATTTTGAGCTACTAATAAAATCAACATTGTTATAGTCCCTTACCTTCCTACTAGTAGAAATGTATGTTTATAATCAATGCCATAATTTGGGTGAATCCTTTATAAACTAATCTTTCCTAATATCTTTCAATACTCCAATCATTCTTAAATTCATTCTTGTAGACCAATTTGGTGTCAATATTTTCTTGTATTTTTAAAGCTCTATAAGCTCTTAGTTTCACTCTTATGAATGGAATTCATATCTTATTGCATTTCTTGCATTTATCCCTTATTATTACATTCTTTTAGAAACCATAATGGTTAAAAAGTATCCTTGGTAAATAAAGAAAAGTTAACTATCTTACCTCTTTGATTTCGTTCATGTGCTTGATTCGCAATCCTTTGGTATATTATCACTCAATCTTGTTGCCTTCCTTGTATAACTTGGAGTTGATGCTTGAGATTCACTTGGAATTGATGAACTGGATGAAATGATACATTGTGGACTTGTAACACTTATTATTGAAACATTAGTGAGCTTATCATGACCAATATCATCAATATTAATATAATTCTAAATATATATTGACTTCTCAACATGGCATTTTTGTGACAAAAAACTTACCCTTCATTAAAAAAATCATATCTTGTGATGTCCCCTTTCTAAAATATGATTTAATAAAAAATATAATCATATCAAAATTATTAAAATTTATAATTAAGGCTTACAATTTTATCACTTCTGATGATCTACCATGTTAGGAGTATCTTTGGAGACCTATTAAAGTCTACTCTATTAAGAGCTTTAGCAACACTGTTTATTGTGCACTCGGTTAAGAAATTTACAATAGGATTGTTAAATCCAGATTCCTTGAAAGGATTATTACTTTTGCTTCACTTTTTAGAATGTAAGAAAATTATGCATTTGACCTAAGTGTATGCAATCTAATACTATTGATTACAAATCCATTCAATATTACATGTATATATGTATCACCTATTGTGATTTAATAATACCTTTGTTGCTCGATAGCCTCTATTCTTGGTTCTTGATAACCAATTTCATATTTTGCTATTCTGGTTCTTGAAATTTTTATACTGATCCATAGATGTGCTTGTTGGCTATAGTCATCCTCTCCTCATTGATTTAGAATGATTACAACGTATATTTATAAAATAGATTGACCTAATTAAGTTTCTCATAAAACAAACTTAACTCTATGATCACAGGTTTACAACTTTACCTTGATATCCTTGTCAACATGTTTTCAATCAGTTAAACTAATTAAAATAATTACAATAATGTTTCTTGTCCCTTAAGTAATGGTTTAAAAAATAATCTATAAATAGAATATGAATGTTTTATCTGACGTGGAAGTTAGATCCACTTTTTCTGGGATGTAACTCACTTTTGGTGTCTGATGCTCGATTTGCTTTTAAATCAATTTGACTGTTTATTAGGTTGCATTGTTTTGTTCCTTCAGTTTGCACTGTGCCTGTTCTCTTAGTTTGCACTGTATCTTCTTTTCAGGTTCCTTTGTCAGTTTCCTCCTATCAGTTTCCACTTTATCTGTTGGGTATCTCTTGAACTTAACACATTTGGTGATCTCTAATATCTATACTTTCGGTGATCTCTAAAAGTTTTTCTTTAGGTGTAGTTTTTTCTTGTAGGTTCATAAACTATTTTCCTTTTGTATACTAATGGAAAAATAATGTCTTGAATATCCCCCTTTGACATTAGTATGAAAAAATGAAATATGCATGAATACTAAAGTGTTTAGTATGTACACCATGTATATATCTTGCCATTATATGACTCCTCCTAACTGTATGCATTATACTACATATGTAAATGTATACTTATACTTTCCTTTCTTTATTTCTCCTTTTCATGTTATTACAATCATATCATTTCTCCCATTTTTTATATTAATGACAAAGACGTACAACTTACAAGTTGTCAAACATTTTGAAAAAATGTGTAACTTACAGATTGTCTAGAATGTGGGGATGAGAGATTGTCATTTCTTCCATCATCTATTCTCATTTCTCTTTAAGGTGTTCTAGATCCATGTGCTCTAATGCTATTCTAACATGCATATGATAAATATTTTCTAGGAAACACATTTCTGTGGTGGCTATCAGTGTTCTTCCTAGTGTCATATACAGTTGCAGTAATGTGAGATTGGGTAAAATTAGAGCTTGGATCTCACTTACCTCATCTCTAAACTTTGATTCTACATTTTGAATGTCTTGTCTCATCTTTCTTGCTTTCTTTAGCAATTCATAGTGCAATTTGATTGCATCTTCACTATTAGTGCGACCTTGTGCACTTGTTTGTAGCTCAACATCGATTGCTGCTATCTTCTCACTATACTCCTTAGTGGTTTGATCTAAAGTGCATAAATTTTGGATTAAGGTTATGGCTTTTGAAATAATGGGGTCCAATGTACTTACAAGTTCAGACAGCTTCACCTTGTTCTCTGCCACTTCTTGGCTAATTTTCTCTTCTAGTTTGAATTGAAATTTATGTTCTTCTCATTCTTTAATTGCCTTTTCAGCATCTGCATTATGAGATGTGGTATCTTCTATGAGAATGACCAATTGATCAAGTATAGGAGTATCTTGATCAATGTTAGTGTCAGGTACTATCTGTTGTAGTATGTCTTTTGTAGTTTTGAGTACCTTTATTTCTTTTGTATCCTTTCTAAGCTTATCTTGCATAGATTTTCTCTCACAAAGTCTTGCATTCTTTTTTAGTTTTGTTTGATCCACTGTTCTAGGATCACATACTAGAATCTCAATAATTAGGTGAAGATGTCAACCTATCAGTTAGGTGAAGATGTCTCCTCATTAACCTTGGGTGAATCTGCATATTTTTCTTTTGTATTCTTTGGTGTATCATCTTTCTTCTCTTCTTCACTTTTCTCTTTCTTCTCTCCATCTTTTTCTTTCTTCTCTTCTTAATTTTTTTGATTAGTATATTTGTCTTGCTATGCATGAGTAGTATCTTTTGGTTCTTCAAATGTATCTTTTTGTTCTTTAGATGCATCCTTTCATTCTGCATCACCCTTTTTTTTGGGTATGCTTTCATGTGTGGTAGGTGATTTATCCTTTTCTTGGAGTACATTGATGGCTTCCATCAATATTGGCATGTTCCCTGGTATGTTCACATGTGGAGAATCAATTGTAGTGTCATGTTATTCATTCTAGTCCTTGGAAACAGTGATATATTTATCTTTTTCAATTTCATTTACAGGGTCATCGGTGATATTAATGATTGCATTATCCATAGTGTTGTCAATAGTAGGGTTTGGCCATATCTCATATACAACATTCATATCCTTGTTGCATGTGGTGTCCATTTCCTCTTTATCCAATTCTACATCAGTGATGATAATTGGTTCGGTGGTCTCAGTAGCCTGATCATCCTTGGACTCTTGATTCTTGGTAAGAGCTCTTTGTCGCTTATGACTTGTATGCTTCTCATGAATATCAAGTATTTTCCTCCATTTGGCTTCACACTTTTTGTCTAAGTCCAGTCGATGTCCTTTAAGCACTTGCTAGGCTCTCATCTTCGGTGAGAACCTTTTGGGATAAACATTCATCTTTTCTTTGATCTCCTCCATTTTTTATTCAGGAGGCATGAGTGATACTAGGGCTCTTTCCCTAATTTTTTTCTCTGAGTGCAAGGAAAATGTCCATCTCGTCGATAGCCTATCTTGAAGTTCTTTGGGCATTTTGTCTGCCAGTTATATTGGGAGGTATTTGAATATTCACATTATTTCAATGATTACCTCCTCAATATTATTTTGATCTAACGGATCCAATTTTAACCATTCCTTGATCGCCCTATTATTTACTGAACCTATTTTGATAAATGAGGCACATACCTCATCAATTGTTTCAGGTATCTTGTTCTTTTCCTCTTCAACACCTTCATCATGTTCTGTGTCCTCAATGTCCTCCTTAGTTCTAATGAGCCTTCTTTTTTTTTTTGGCCCTCTTTTTTGTGTTGGAGGTTTCCTCTTATAGGTCCTTACTTGAACTTTCTTTAATGGTGAAGGAATTGTGTCCTTAGTTTTTTGACTTCTTGTCCTTATAGCAGCTGTAGGTATAGGCCTCTTAGCTAGTGTAGGTAATGGAGTATTTGAATCTGTAGACTCATAGTCACTTTCCTTTTTAGCTTCACTAATGGGTGACTATCCCTGAATTTCTTCTTTCTATTTAGTTTCTTCTTCTATAATCAAAAACCTTTTCTTCAAGTTCTTGACCATTTTATCCTTTTTCCTATCAATCTTCTTAACAACCAAGCCAATTTTGATTCTATCTTTGGCTTCTTCAAAGGTTCCAAACTTGGGTTTTGTTTTGTCTAAGGGCTCATTTATCAATGCATTAGTTGTATTGGTTTGTTGATCTATGTTCACTTCATAGTCAAGTGGTTATAGCCATGTTGTCCTTGGTACAACAAGTTTGATATATGTGAAATTTGTGTCTACCATGAAACATATATCATTCTTGAATTTCTAAATTGTTTTCTTGGGGATCCTTACTCTTTCTTGCATTCTTTCCTTGAATCCAATAAAGTACTCATCCATAACTGACTCAAAATTGTCTCCCAGTGATTTTATAAACTCACTGATATGTATGGTGACTGGTCTTGTTGTATCCCATTTTACATCTATTGATGGAAAGGATTCTTGGAAGTAAAATAATATGTACATGGTAAGTGAACCAAACTTACATGAATTTTTCTTTGCATTTCTGATTGTCTTTAGGTCCTCTTCTAGCTTCTTGAGTAGAATTTCGGATAGATCCAGTTGAGTTCCTTCCTTTACAATCTTAATTGTTGTATCCACTACTTTGGATGCTATGTTATTCATCCTTCTAGCTTGAGAGAACTTGTATCCTATGATAAATGCTCCAAATTTCATCTCCACATCGCTTATGGTGGATATGCTTAGTCCTCTTCCATCCCATGTAGCTCGTTTATTCTTCTCAATTTCAACCTTGGGTGGCTGCTTTAATGCCTTTACCTTATTGGTTATAGGATAACCAGTACATACATGAATAACATCTCAGGTCATCATTTTAGCCTCATCCAACCATATCTTATTATTGTGAATTCTACTCAATACTAACTAAATCCACTCATTTATAAACTCTTTCATGATCCATAGGCCATTTGTGAGCCCTTTCACTTCGATGTGCTTGTGCTCATCTTTAATAGCTCCATCATCGTTGCATAGCTTCTTGAAAGCTTGTTCAACCTCCAAGTCACTAATTTTTGAAATCTTGCATTGTATGTATGCTCACACGTCTTCGACAAGAAAAACCATAGCTAGGATTCATGAGAATACTCCAGTATTGTTGGGTTGTGATGTAACCTCAGGGCATATTTTGTAAAGTAGTTCTATAGAGGAAGAGTTCTTGACTAGTTTGACCTGATCCTTCTTGATACTCTTTATCTTAGTGGTTCTTTGTGTCGTGGCAATTATTTTTGGAATTTAGGGCTTTCCGTAATAGATAAATAGAGTTCTCAGTTATGCTTAGTACATTCTTCAACTTCTATAGTTGTAACTGATCTAATTGGAGTTCTTTGTAATAGGTTGGAGTCACTCTACAATGTTGTCGCTTCTAGCTCTATTTTTTCTCTAGTTGTTTTTCTCAAATCGTAGGTGAGAAATAAAACTCTTTCATCATCTATTTATAGACTTTACCCTAGGTCAAGTCATTAATGCTCAACCACTCCTCAGTGTGTGAAGATGGATTCATCGGTTAAGACAACAACTTTTCTCTCGGTGACCATGTGATGCTTTGGGGCACTCATCCAACTTGTTACTTTCACCAACAGGTTTTGGTGTATCATGAAGATAAGTTTGTCATCTCATATGGTTACCAACAGATCTCAATTTACACTAGAAATTTTTACTTTTTCATGTTAACCGATTATTTTTGGTAACTGCAGACAATTTAGCTTTGAGTGTATACCAATGCATTTTGGTATGTATTATCCGATGAAATATTTTTCATAGATTTTAACAAGTAACACCATAGTGCATCTATAATCATGCTAATTTGGCATTATAAATATGTATGATTGTAACTGATGCAAAATATAACTTGGTGTAATGCAGTTCCATACTTACTTATTCTTCTTTAAGTGGGGGTGGTGATGTCACCAGATCCATTGGATAGGGTGTCACTACTTGCATTGCTCGGTCCAGCTTCATTAATATTTGTGGCTTTCCTCCACATTTTGTTTCTCATCTTCCTTATGTCTTCATTGGTGTTTCTATTTTAAAAGGTGTTGGTCTTTGTCATTTGGTCTTTGCAATCTTTCTTGAGATGACCAACTTTATGACAGTGTAAACATGTCATTTGGGTGTTAGTCTAGCCTCGATGCTTTCTTGTCCATTGTATCATACAATTTGCAGCAATGTGACCAAATCTTCCTCATGTTGTACAATTTTCCCAAGTGTTGTAATCCCATACATACTAGTGACCAACTCTATTCGATTGATAGGAAGATTCTTGACCTTTAGGCTTCCATGCTTTCTTTTTCTTCTTTGAGCATTAAAGAGTAGTGTGCCCATGCAATTTTCAAGTAGGATAGTATTTGTCCATTTAGGCTTCCTTCTTTGGTTGTTTCATCTCAAAATTACATTCATATTCTTTATTTCCTTTCTTGATACATTTATAACAGAATCCTATGAATGAAGATGTAGATTTAGGAATACCTTTCATTTTGCTTTTGCATACGTTTGATGTGTGGCCTTTCTTTCCATGGTGATTGCATGTCAGCTTTCTTGGTCTCAGATTTGCATAAACATTATTTGGATCAGCTTGATTAGGTGATTCTTCATTCTTGGTATAGCGTAGTCCGGTGCTATTGTTGGATCTCCTTTGTCCATCAATAAAATCATCCATTCTTTTATTTCTTTCTTCGGTTCTTTTGATTATCTCATTATGCTGCTGCTGAATTCTGAGTTCTTGTTTTAGATTTTCATTTTCTTCCCTTAGCTCACTGATAGCTTCTATTCTTTCAATGAGTTCAACATTCATTTTTTTTTCCTCATGACTCATAAGAATAATCTGATTTGTAATCTCATGGTGATGTTATGCAAGTCTCTTTATTTCAGACTCTTTTTCTTGTAGCTTTTCTCTAATCTTTCTTCTATCATCAATAGCAAGTGTTCTCTCTTGCTCAGCTTGTCTAGCATTGTTCATGACATCAATCACTCTTACCATATGTGTCTCTTCACCGATTTGCAGAGATTTCACTTGTCCATCTAGATGTTGATTGACTTTATTTAAGCTTGTGATGCTTTCTTCTAATGTATCTGATGCTTTTCTTGTAGTAGATCCACAAGATTCAAATAGATCTGGTATCTCTTCTTCTTGGTAATCTATCTCATTACAATGAAGTGCAATAATCTTTCTTTAATCCAACAATTGTCTCATCTTGAGTTTGGCTTCTTTATACTGCTCATAAAAGATCAAAATTTCTAGCTTCTGATTCTCAATACTTTTGTCAAGTCTATACTTCTCCATTGTATGATCTTTTCTCTTAAGTATTTAAGCTTTTCAAAATAAGAGTTCTAGCTTTGATACCAATTTTTGGAAATAATGGGAAGTGTGTACTGAGAGGGGAGGGGTGAATCAGTACCTCTAAATTTTTTATCTCTTTTGGGTAAAAACACAATAATTTGTCACTTTTTAGGCTAACTTATCAGCACAGCTGAATTTTAGTATTTCTAACTAAAATTTAATTTTGGTCAAACACATAGTCTAGCTAGATTCATTCTAGCTAAGTTATATAAGTTCTTTAACTTTTCCAATTGGAAATGTCTATTAAATGTATGTTTTATACCACTTTGAGTCCAATTACCATAGAAACAAAATTATTTCAGAAAAAAGTGATGTTTCAATAACTCCTAGTCTTTTTAATGATATTTTAAAAAAAGTACAAAAATAACCTTTTTTAGAGATCAAAGTCAAGAATATCCTCATATAGATTTTATAGTATTTTAATTAGACATAGTCTATTTTAATTAAAAAATATTGAAATTAGGTATTTTAACAGTTAAGCAGTCCTTGATTCGGAAAATATTAAAAAAAAATGATAAATCAATTAAAAAAAAATTAAAATCATAGAAAACACTAGACAAGAGATTCATCTTCAATAAAATGTATTTTATTTTGTTTTTGGTATAGTTTTGATAGGGGAAAAGTGGTGGTAGACAAAAACTGTTGATTTCAAGGAAGTTTGACTTTGATAACTTATACAGTAAAACTATAGATCAAAAACACTTATTTCTTTTTTTTTTCACTAGCTATACATGTTGCCTAAAACATATTCTAAAACTGGAGGAAAGAATAATCTTTTACTTATAATGATTTGGCAGGAACTAAACTCCTTGATTTACAATATTTTTTAGGAAATGAAAAATAGACATAAAAAATTCAAAAAACATATTAATTTTGGTTCAATATTTTTGAAAAAAATTATTGGCTTATAATTCATCCTATTTCTTTAGTTTACATCATCTTCAAATTCTTAACATAAATGTGAATTTTATGCCCTTGAAGTTTTACATTTTTGGTATTGTTAACCTTTTCCTTTGTAAAAGGGTGACAGATTATTGTGCTTTTACCCTTTTATCCTTTAACCTTTATGTAATCAATTGTTCATCCAACCATTTTTTCTATGCTATCTTTGTGTAAGACATATCAATTCTTTAACTTAATCAAACATGTAAACATTCATCAAAACATTCATGAAAGTAATTGACTCAAAACACATGATATGATATCATAGAAAACCTCTGTAAGAACGTAAAAAATGCGGTGGGGATGACACCCACAAAATCTTGACTATCTACAAATTGGAAGGGGTTGGTTAAGGTTTATAATTTGATCACTTCTGATGATCTACCCTGATAGGAGTATCTGTGGAGACCTGTCAAAATCTACTCTATTAAGATCTTTAGCAACACTATTTAGTGTCAACTCGGTTAAGAGATTTACAATAGGATTATTAAATCCACCTTCCTTGAAAGGATTTTTAATTTTTCTTCACTTGTTAGAATGTTAGAAAATTACTCATTTGACCTAAGTGTATGCAATATACTATATTTTATTACACATCCATTCAAGATTACATGTATATATGCATCACCTATTGTGATTGAATAATAACTATGTTTCTCGGTAGCCTCTGTTCTTGGTTCTTGATAACCAATTTCATCTTTTGTTGTTCTGGTTCTTGAAACTTTTAGTCTAATCCATAGATGTGCTCGTTGGATACATTCATACTCTTCTCATTGATTTAAAATGATTACAACATCTATTTATAAGATATATTGACCTAATTAAGTTTCTCATACAATAAACTTAGCTCTATGATCACAGGTTTACAACTTTACCTTGATCTCCTAATCAATGTGTTTTCAATCAGTTAGACTAATTAAAAAAATTACAATAATATTTCTTGTCCCTTAATTAATGGTTTTAAAAGAAAAAGAAAATTCTATAAATATAATATGAATCTTTTATCTGATGTGGAAGTCAGATCCACAATTTTCAGGATGTAACTGACTTTTGGTGTCTGATGCTCGGTTTGCTGTGAAATTAGTTTGACTATCTTTCGCATTGCATTGTTTTGTTCTTTCAGTTTGCACTATGCATGTTCTCTCAATTTTCACTGCATCTTCTCATTGGGTTCCTTTGTCGATTTTCTCCTATCGGGTGTCTCTTGAACTTAACACATTTGATGTTCTCTAATATCTGTACTTTCAGTGATCTATAAAAGTCTGTCTTTTGGTTTAGGTGTACCGAAGGTTCATAAATTGTTTTCCTTTTGTATACTAATGGAAAAATAATGTCTTGAAAGATTGTGACTCTTATGCAAAGATAATAAATGATGAAGGCTTGTGAATCTATTTAATGGTTGTAATAATAAAAGGTTGTGACTCTCCCATGATGAAGACAAAAATAGGAAGGAAATTCATATATAAAAGGAATGGGAGAAGGGTGTTGAACACACAAAAATACTAAGAGGAGGGGCTAGATAGGTCCAAATAGCAATATTAACTTTTAAAGAGATCTCAATGTTACTTAAATTTACCATAAGCCATTTATTTCAACGAAATCATGATACATAAAGAAATATTAACACAAGAACACCAAATATACATGGAAAATAGATGGCTAGGAAAAAATATGGTGAGAATATAAATCACTAAATGAATTTCTTGAATTACAATGTTCATATTAATAGTACCTAAATGGTTTACACAACTAGGGCTTACTACCCTAGGGAAAGATATAAAAAACTAACTTACCATATCTCATTTCCTTAGGACAAGACAAAAATTGCCAAAGGGTTCACTATCATCTCAAAAAAATAATAATCTTAGTGTATAAATATTAAAAATATATTGAACATGAGTTGGATCAAGTGACCAAGCTCATTACAATAAACATTGTCACAAGTCACACTTTTTAAGATATTTTATTGAAACTCTAATCTCTACTCAACCAAGTTTCTTATTTACTTATTTAGAAGCACACTCTCTTTTCTGTACTTCCACACACTTATACTATACATGAATGCATTCCTTAAATATAAGATAGATCATCAAAAGGTAAAGTGCAAGTAGACGTTAACTAAGATAAAAAATAATATGAATGTAACATAGGCCATCTAGACCAAAAATATATAAAGTGGTCCACTTCAAGAGAAAGAGGAGAGATAAATAATCTTAACACACTCTTTTAAGATAGGTCCAATAGTTCACACAACATCCAAGGTCATCACTAAAATGTAACATTTTAATAGGAAGCTAAAGCTTTTTGAATATTCCCCCAAGAAAATAGCATTTGAAGTAATATAGAATCATGAAAATATCCATTTGCCAAGGTGAGACTCAAATTGACATTCTAACAATAATTGTAAAGTGTACTCGACCCAAATGAATGATCCCAAATAAGATAGCACATTTGAATAAACACAATATAACTAAACATATTGTGTATAGAAATTTAAAGCTCAAATGAAAACCACAAATATCTCTAGAAAGAATACTATATGATTGAGAAAGATTAAGAACATCATCCAACAACATTATATCCAATTGTATTTTATGGACACCAATGATTTTGGGAACTAGTTTGCAAGAGCTCATTGCTTATCAGAGAACATTTCTAATACTAGAGCATTAAACTTGTCTTCAGATATAATACATGTGTTACCAAAAATAATAGCAAAATAACAAAACATTACTCTACACAAAATAAGGGGTAGTTGTATTGAATCAACATCCTGCACCAATGAACATTTACAAATCTTCTTCATCAATCATCATTTCACTCTTCAATGTTTTCTATAACCATACATTAATGTCATACCAAGGATGAATAATATCAATGAGAATATAGAGAATAAATCTGACCTTCAACAAATTATCAAAATCACAAAGGAAACTCCTGAGAAAAAGAAGAGTAACAGATATTTGTTTAACCAAGCTGAACATCATCAGGCAGGTACTGATATTACTCTGGAAGCACATGAAGCCAAAAATATATAATTGTATACATGTTAAAGTAAAAAGAACCCAAAATCACAACTTTAGTCTTCAAAACACAACATAAGTGTTTGAAATAAAATCTTATAGACCAAAGCAATGTGTGTTTATAAGATGAAATCAACTAATTTTTTTTAATATTAGATGAACAACTTCCATACCAAAAAGAAAAACCTCTGATCATATCTAGACAAGGAGCTTATAGAACATCTCCACATAACACTTAACTAAAATAAACTTTTAGAACATTATCACATAATGCTTAAATAAAGTGAACATATCTAGACCAATAAGTGAAGATCCAACATTGTCATCAAGACCAGTAATCATGTAAACAACATTGAAACTAACACATCATCATATCCTCCTTCTAATAAATAATCCACCACTAACACTTTGTCCTTCAAAATTTTTGACATCAACAACAACCAAAAGTCCTATGTGCAAAACATGAATAATCATAGGGAAGGTAATCATAAAAATTTATTTTGTTCTAAAATATAAGAAAGTTTTGATTTGCATAAATGGATTATAGGAATTAAGGAAGCATTAATGAAATAAGAAGAATAATGTCACTTCCGAAGGGGAAGAAATGATGGAGGGTTGTGACTTTTTCAAATGATATAAATTGTGAAATAGTGTGACAATTGAAAAGGGAAAACATGATGAAGATGTGTGATCCTTCCTCACAAAAGATATATAGAGGTAGAAAAGAAGGAGAGAGAAAGGAGTATATTGGGTACTAATCACATAGAAAATTATTAGAAATGAATGATGAGGGTTATTATTTATAATTTTTAATTGAATCAAATGAGAGGAATGATATTATATTGTTAGCAGGCATCTATGTGTTAAATACTAATTTAGAGAATATTATATCTGATTTATATTATGGATAAGGAACTCCTATAATGAAATCAATACACACACACACATTCCATTCCTTAGTCACTCACTAATGCCATTAAGAGGAAAAGCTATTTTTTAATAGAGAGGTGGGGTAAAATTTCATGAGGAAGGGGAATCTTAAGATGTGGTAAGGATGTGTATCATGGAAACCTTGACGAAGTCACCCTAAGATGGTTATGAATTTGTTTTGGGAACCTTGACCAATTCCTCTCTTACATTAGTTTCCAAGAACCATAAGGAAAAATAAATAAACATCCTTATTAAGGTTGATGATTATGAAAGAAGTAGGGAATTATGTGGTTTAGTATGCTAGCTATCAAATGTATTATGGATTCTTAATTATTTATTTGTTTAAATGGACTTAATAGCATTTTTTATGTATTATAACCATTGAAGTTTAATATCTTCCTAAAGGATACATTACAGATCTCTTTATATAATAATCCTATTGTTGAGGGGATTATCCAATCTATAGGCCTTACTTTCCTTACTATAACAAAAAAGTGCAGGACTTACTTTATGGATCTAACTTTTTTCTTCTCTGATAAAGTACATGAACATAGGCTAAACAACCAAAAACTTTGAAATGATGAATATTAGGATTTTTCTCATACCATACTTCATGAGGATCCATCTTTTCAAGTGCAATAGTGAAAGTTCGATTAAGAATGTATAGAGTTGTAGAAATAACATATCCTAATATGAATTACTCAGTCCCTTAGTCTTCAACATTCTCCTTGCCATTTTGACTAGAAATGGTGAGTTATCTTTCAATGCCATTCATGTAAGAATAAATTTTAAAAGGATCCCAAAAATTTACCTCCCTGATCATTCCTTCAATATTTGATTTTGCATCTTTTTTCAATTTCCAAAAGTGCTTTAGTACTCCTGAATGTATCTATGGATTCATCACTGGTCTTCAAATGATAAACATGACATTTTCATCAATAATCAATATTAAAAAGTAATAAATATGATGAAATCTTAAAACTCTTTGTTTGTATAGGTCCAAAAATATATAAATGAACTAGTTGAAATGGGTGATGGGTCTTTATAAATTATTGTTAGAAAATTATCCTTTGTGTTATTTCTTTTAGCATATCCTTCAAAAATCTTCTTGTGGTCTTCAACCTTTTCCAAATCAGAAACTAGTGCTTTTATTGTTAAAATCGTCAAATTGTGAAATTTGAAATGTCTAAATCTAAAATGCCACAACTAAATTGTATCATATTCTTTTTCGCAGGCACAATAGTGAATACTCTATAGCCCTACTTGTTGTTATCATAAATGATACATTTTTTATGCCAAATACCACTTTATAACTATTCTGACACAATTTTTCTTTAACTTGGTCTTGATTACTTTTGGTGTTATTGCTTGCATCTTCATTGTTTATGATTTTTAATTTGGAGGAAAAATATTTCGCATCATATTCTCCAAATAAATATCTTAATCCCTCTTTATAAATCATATGAGATCCAACTAGGTCATCAAAAATAAGGGTCATCAAATCACTCCTTTCTTCTACAATTACATCAATTAATTCCCCCTTGATATGAAAATCATCCATACCTTTTTAATCAAAACCTCATTTTTCACAATTTATCCAACTTTAGCCATCTGATTGATCACATCTTCTACTTTGACATGATAGGTGCTTACACTTTTATCATATTATATCTTCAAATTCTCTCTTTCATGTCAATAGCTTGATAACTTTAACTTAATAATTGTCTTGGTGAGTTTTCATTAGAGTTTTCTAGGCTTCTTTTTCTTACTATGCCTATACAATTCTCTTAAATGAGTTCTTATTGTGACCAATTTGAATATGAAATAAGGATTGAGCATTCCTCTTCTTGGACCATTTTTTCTTGTTTTACTTTAAGACAACCAGGGTGTTGAAATCAACTGGCTCTAAATAACGTGATTTAACAATTTGACACAAATATTTTTCTATAAAAAAAGGTTATAATTTTGATACATACCAATACTCATACTCATTTGTATCAAATTCAGAGATGGGTAAGAAGGTAGGGGTAAAAGTACAAACTTGTGTCACACTTTTATAAAGGAAAAGGACCACATCATGCAAACTGTTCAACTTTAATGACATAAAAAGTGGCATTTTTATTTAGAATTTGAGGATGATGTAAACTAATGAAATGCGTAAAAATTCATGAAGTTTATTCCTATAATTTTTTTAAATTTTTTTGAACAAGAATTGATATAGTTTTTTAATTTTTAAAGTCCATTTTTCAATTGCTAAAAATAGCTGAAAATCTGGGGTCTAGTTCCGACAAAACAAGTATATGCAAATAATCTATTTTTCCTCTGATTTCAAAATATGTTATAGATAAAATTTATATATAGTGCAGAAAAGAAGAAAGATTGGTTTTCAATGTATATTTTCTTCGTTATAACTGCTCAAAGTTGAACTTTATGAAATCGACGGTTTTCATCTCCCACTAAATTTCCCCTATCTACACTATTCATTAAAAAAATTACATATTCTTGAAGAGGATTCTCTCCTCTAGTACTAAATATAAATTTTAAATTTTTTTGATATGATTTACTATTTTTTTACTTATTTGAAGAAACATCTTCTCGAATGTTAAAATACCTATTTGTTTTATTTTGAAATTATAATATATTAGATCTAATCAAAATACTATAAAATTTATATGACAATAATCTTGACTCTAAGCTCGAAAAAAGGGTATTTTTTATATTTTTTTTAAATATCATCAAAAAGAGTAGGGGTTATTTTTTAATCTTTTTCTCTCTAAATCCAAATCTTCTTGTGTAGTAGGACTTGATGGCATAGGAGAAGGAGGATAAGTTATAATTGGAATGGATGATGAGTGTTAGAGTGGGTCCTATTCAATCACTCCTTGAGGAGCAAATTGAGTCATTTGTTTACCTTCTAGGCTAGAAATTTTCTTGTCCTTTTCAATAGATTTTATTTTTTTATCATTATAAGCTTTTATAAAAGTCTCAAATTTTTATTTTAGGCTTTTTATTTCTTCCTCTAATCTTAGGGCCGTGCTTACCCCAAAATTGGCATATTCTAAAGTTATATTAGGTTCTTCAACAGCCCCTATTTCTGCAAACCTATTTGCCAAGAGGCTACAAGCATGCTCTGCATGATCATCTTTGTCAGTTGTCTTATGGCTCTTTCTTCTTATTTTCCACATAACCATGGTTGCATGATCTTCACTAAATTTGACTCCCTTTGATGCTTGTTGTACTTCTTCCTTAGCAGCATGGATAGTTTTGGTTTCCTTTCTCATAGCATCAAAACCAATATCATCTTCTATGTCCCATTCTTTAAGTATTAATACCCCTTCTTTCTTGACCAATTCTCTTCCTTCTTCAAGAGTTGTCTTTTCAAACTTGGATATAATTTCATATTTTATCTCATTTTCAATTTCTTATTTTCTCCTGGTAGGTTGTTCCTCTTTCTTTTGTTGGCATTTGTCTTTGAATTCATTGATATGAATTCTCCACAAGAATTGTAGAAATGCCCTAGCTTTAACAAAATTATCATCAGAAAGAAACTTGTCACTAGCCTGTTGTGTTAATGGGTTTAATTCCTTCCCAGCATATTCTGCAACTGTTAAATCTAATTTAGCATGTTTTGGAGCTTCAATCATCCCTTCTTATAGCTCTTGGGCTATAACATATATTTTCCCAACACTTCCCATTTGTAATAATTCCTCGGCTATAGCCTCCTCATCCATATGCATAGGATATTGGGAAGGAGAATAGATGTCTTCATGTTGTTGTTGTTGTTGTAGCTATCCTTCTACCTTTTTCCTTTTTGGAGATGGAAATAATTGATCACTAGATTCTAATGGCCTTTTCCCTTTTGGATCAAGGGTATTTTCATCTCTTGGTAGGATTATCCTATATCCTTTCCTTTAGTACACCACATACTTCCCTAGTGGGACATTTCTAGTGGGCATTATCCTACCCATATTTTCTTTGGCCCTCTCTATCTCTGTTTGCAAAATAATACCCCTTTTCTAGTTTAATTTCTGCATGATGTCTTCAAAAATTACCATTAATGACTCAATCTTTTCAGCCCATGGCTGAAAATCCTTTAAAGGATCATACAACTGATCAAAATATTGTACAAAATCAAGGCTTTTCTTGTATGCTAGCCATTTGTCCTTTTTGATCTCTTATTCTATCAGATCAAATTCATTTCTAATCACATCTTCAGGAAAGTCAAATTAATGGTTCAATACTAAACATTTGGTCTTCTCCATGAACATATCCTTAATAAATGCTTCAGGATCAACACACCTTGACATTGCAGTAGTCAAATTATAGGGGTCCAGATATGTCTGCAAGTGCTTCCATCCTCCCTTTATGATGACAAATTGATGGGTAGTTGTGATTTTGGGGAAAATAGTTCCTTTCCCTCTTTCAGTTAGTGCTTCTTCTTCTAATCCTCCAATCTTTTGTATGATTTATACTAATCCCATCTTAAGGGGCACCCTATAAGGTAATATGTTTGGTACTCCTCTAAAGCCATAAACTTTGAACACTGTAGATACTGGATAAAGAATAATTTCACCCCATTTATGTACTATTTTAAGATCTATCTTATATTCCTTTTTCCTAAAAAGATCTAATATTGACATAGGAATTCCAAGATCATCAGATAGCAGTAATTGCCTAAGTTTGGCAATGAAACACCTATCAAAAGTGATATAGCTTAAATCTTTGTTATCCAAAGACATATCTGCATTCCATAATTGCATAGGCATATCTTCATCATCTTTGACCCTCATCAACTTTATCTCCTCCTCAAATTAATTTTCCCCCTTAAATAAAAACATGTCCCTCAGCTTGGAGTACCATGAAAAAGGTATGGCAAATTTAGAATTATTGATACCTATCAAACCGTCATGAATTAGGTCTGCAATGTAAGGAGAAAATTAAAAAATTATTACTGAATGAGGATGCAAGATCTAGATCATCATGAACATATAATGGATGGGCATCTCATTTTGTTCATCATCCCCACATATTTGACAAAGAGCCCTATACACTCCTCTGGCCTTTGGAGTAAAGTAATAAAGTTTAAAGAGTTCTTTGGTGTTTGGTCCTACCAAAACCAAGTCCCCAACTTTGCTAAAAAATTCCTTTAGTGGTTCTTCTCTAAAAAAACACCTTTGGGCTTGATATATCTCTTTAAACTGAGTAAAAACTTCTCTAATTTCTTTTACAGTCAGACTGATCATGATGTGTCCATTTTTATCCTTGACCACCCTAGCTATGCTGTCATAATTTTTAGCTATTTGCATAAGCATGTCTACATCCATAAATAATCTAGGCACCACTAATTTGGCCACATCAAACTGCTATACATTACTATTTGTGGCAAAGGCATTTCTCTAGCTGAAAACTACTTTGAACAAAGCTAAACCATTCATAGCTATCTAAGCATCTTTAACCCATTTACACAAATCATACAGACCCTCACCAATTTTCAAACGTGTGTTTTTTGGGACTATCTCCTTTATTTTGGTAGAGTCATTAAAGTAGAGCTCAACAATTACTATATTAGGTTGTCACACACATTTCTCTCCCAATAATCTACTTTCCCTTTAAACTCTCTTTTGGGAGGAATTTTGAACTTAGGGTTTTAAAGTCTAACAATTAATAATTTTGAGAATGAAACCTTATTACTGTAAAACCTAATATTCTTTCAAATTTTTGAGAACTTCAAAAACACGAGTACCATATAATAACCCATTTTGCAGATATATTGAAAATCTGAATGTGATCACTGCAACTTTTCTCTGCTTCACAATTTTGACAATTATGCAAGATGATACTTGAATGATCGATCCAATAACTATCCCATCATTTTAAGCATTAAATTCCAACTGATGCGAAGCACACATTCGCCATTAGTTATTTTGATTTCAAAACTTTGTGGCCAACTGTTCATGACTATAACTTTATCATTTTAAAACATAGTCGTCAATCTTGATAACTTTCCTTTCCATCAGAAGGTCCCAAACAATTATTTTATAATGTTCATCTCCTTGGAATTGTGTCACAACAACATGTTCCCTCAATGGTTATGTTTTAGGCACTTTTGATCTAAGTCTTTATTCCCACCGTTATATCTTTTCATACTTAACTGTAGTTTACCTTACTTTACATTTCCAGAGGGTCCCATCACTTTGGACACGTGTTGCCATGACGTGATCCCTTTAAGAATAAACATTTATCACTTTACATTCAAGTAATAGTGCCAGTCATTTGATCTTGATGATCTTTACTACCTTTATTTAAATTTATGACCAATAGCTATGATCCCATAGAGACACGTGGTGACACTGTGCAATGCCTCAAAGGTTAACTCTGCATTAATTTTGATCTAATACTTTACGCCAGCCATTATATCTATATTAACCTATCTTGTCTTTAGTTAACCAACTATCTATCAACCACAGTATCAACTTGTCCATTTGTACATGCATCACAATGACGCATTCCCATAATGCTTAAAATCATCTAATCTTGTGTTTAAGGCTTAACTTCCACCATTAGATCTTTTCTAAAATGCCAGTTCTTTATCTAATTCTTTATTATAATGTTGGGCCTGCTGGCTGCCATGTGTCATCACCACAATTTCCCTCAATGGTTATTTCATTATCATCTTTACAGCAAGGGTTTGTTACCACCTTTAGATTAGATCTAAATTGTGCTCTTTTTAACTTCAGCTTTATGACTATGCTCGGACCTACCTAGACACGCATCATCACCATGCAAAGCCTCAAAGGTTAACTTCCTTCATCTTTCATCTTTAGGGAGTGTGCGCGCTATCAGATCAAATAGGATCTACAATTATCTTATGACTTGTATTTTAACTATGGTCAGGCCCGCTAGATACACATGACATCGTGGCATAATTCCTTAAAGCATATATTTTGATCATCTTCATCTTTAGGGAATCTGTGAACTTTCAGATCAAAAAGAACTTCCCTGACACATGATTTAGTATAAATAAAGGACTTACGTTCTCTTGAACTTAGGAAAAATTAAAGAGTTAGGGACTTAAGAAATATTGAACATGGCTCCACTTAACAAGATCACATGGGTTGAAGTCACTTAGGTGGAAAATAGAGTAACCCGAAAAAATAAAAAACCAAAGAAGAATTAGATTTTTTCATCTAGAAAGGATAAAGATAACCTAGGGACTAGGGTTTTTATATCTTTTGGTCACCATGCATGGTGTTCAACCTATTGCCAAAAAAGTTGCATATACACCTGAACAAATTTTGATAATTTAGAACATATTCTGACACTGAGAACAATTTTTTTTGCAACGAGACCTAGAAGCTATAAATATAACCAACATGGCATACTCTGACTTGCCCTATCACCAAAGTACAAAAGAAAATTAAACATGGTGTATGGCCTAGGTCACTTGGGGAAGTTCCATTAGGTCTACAAGTACAAGGACACTCTTTCCAATGACATTTTTCCTGGGGCTTCTTTCTCTCTTCTCTTCTATTCTCAAATGATTGTATTATATTAGGAAATTCTGACAGCACAGGTAGTACCAGTTGTAAATATTATAATATAATGTAAATATTTAGTGTAGGGATAGTCCCTTAGGTAGTTAGAGTTTTCTATAAATGCAAAGTCCAACACCATTCTAATGGTCAAAAAATTGATGATTTAGTTTTCCACTAGTAATAGAAGCTTTGAGTCTTTTAGAAATCTTATCTTTGAGAAGTTTAGAGAAGATTAATGCTCCCTTGGAGCCACTATTGTAACTACCAGTGATGCTAGATTTGAAGTTAATGAAAGAATGAGGAACACCATTCATCTCTAAGCTCTGTGTTATTTCTGATCTTGGAGTTAGAGAAATGTTTCTCATGTTGTATTCTTTCTTATGTCCTTTGTTCTAGTTCTGTAATGATTCAATGAAATATTTTACTTTGCTACTGATATATGTGTGATTAAAGGTTATATGTATATCTAGTATGTGTTTTTTATTTTATCTAGAACTTTCTTGATGTTAAGGAAATATATATCATGGATATCGTTATAGATCTACACTAACCCTATCCTATCTTTGGCTATTTTCTTTGTTGGGTATAAATTATGCTTGCAAGAAACCCATTATCCCAAAAGTTTTAGAGGTCTATGAGTCAAAACTAGCTAAGCCTACACCATCATGACCCGGTAACCAGGTGCTTGGAGACTAGGAAAGCTAGATCTCCAACACACCTCTTCAGGCAAAGTTGGATGATACTCTAGTTTTTGGTGATAACTCATCTCCTATTGGTGAGACTGACACAAAGTCCCATCAACAGAAACTAGCTCTAGAAGGAGGGAATGAGCTCTTCCTCCCCTGAAAAATTTGATACCACGCCTCCTAAGGGTTCCCAAAGTAGTTGTTTTAGAGGCCAAGATTTCTATAGATTAGGGTAATTTTTTCCCTTGTGATTCAAAAGAACATTACGTTCAACACCTAACCTAGGAGAGTTTGCAGAACTCATACCTCTCATTCAAGCAAAGAAGACCTACCAGAAGAAGTAGCCTTTCTAGATCCCACTTGGAGGGTTTGTAGCCCCCCAAAATATTCAGGTTAACTAGCCCATCCTAGAGACTAATCTCAATATCAACCTTAACATTCCAATGGCGACACACTTCAACAACACTAGGTTTCCCATGTGATAGTACCCCAATGCCGTCAATGATCTTACTCCACATCAATAGAAGATCTATCCCAAGTATGAACACCTAGGCATTTGAACCACTAAAGAACATCTACAGGCCTATAAAGATGCTATGAATCAACACCACATCCAATATGAGGATGTGGTCACTAGAATTTTCCTATTGTCTCTTTGAGAAAGTGAGTTGAACTCGTACTTGAACTTACCCACCAACTACATCAATAGTTGGCAAGATATTGAAGCTGTCATTATGATGGCATTCTAGGTCCACATGGACCTGGCCTAGTCTCATAGTTAGTTTATTTCTATTCAAAAGGATCCCAATGAACCTGTGGAAACCTTTAATCATCGGTTCTAGAGAGCCTTGAAGCGGTGTATGGGACCCTTCATCCCATCTAATAATGTAACTATCCAAATGTACCTTAATGCCTTGGACTTATTTGTCACTACCCTTCTTTGGAGAACTACTGCCAATCATAGGGAGACCTGGCTAAGGTTTAAAACCTCACCCTTTAGCTATCTCAGAACTTGAGTAAAGCTCCCAGCGTTATTGGTTAGGGCTTACCTTATAACATGTTGCTTTGAGGAACAACCTACTTAGGAGGATATGAACCAAATCTGGCACTAGGCACCCCTATGATGAATGTAGCACCCCGATATGTCTATCCCACTCCTCATCAAAATCCTCCAAACCTAGAGTACACTCATTGGGCAGATAAAAAAACTACAGTATGCCCACTTCCTAGAATACCTATCTTCCACATGTCTACCTCTAGAGGTAGTGGCAAGTGCCGCTACACCTACCCCACCACCCCAATCAATACATTGTGACACCACTACCTAACTATCCATTGAGGTTAAGTCCCTCTGATGATTAGTTTCTTCTCTCACCACTAACATGGGATAGTTGAAGATGGGACCCCCCACATCCCATAGACCTTGGACCCAATAACCATGGACCCTAAAACCACTATAACAATAGTGAAAACAAAAATTCTTGCCCCAACCAGAAATGGAACAACATGCCAAAAAATGGGGCTGTTCCTCCCAGTCAGCCCAACACCCAAGGAGATGCTGGACCTAGCCATTCCGTGTAACTTGCTGAATTCCACCCACTGACATCCTGGTGTCAACTACATGACACTAGTTCACATTCCAAGGTAAAATGTGAAAAGCTAGAGAAGATCATATTGATCTATCCTAGTCTGATAGGAAATAAAAATCTTACCCTCCTCCAGAATCCTCAGCTGAACCACATCTTGCCTCTTTTACTTGTAAGACTATCTTTTTTGGTGATGGAAAAGAAGATGGGTAAGAACTTGAATTATAGGGTTTCTTCAATTACTTCATCCTAGCATTTGAGGCTAACACCTTTACCAATCCCAAGACTCCCTACAAAACCTAGAGTTAATCAAACAAGGGTATGCTTACGACATTGATTCCACCATGGATTGTGAATCTTCCACCGGACCCTTTGGAAAATGTTAATCTAGCCCCTCCTAAAGGACCCATTTACAAATACACGTGACTCTATCAGAAAAGGTTTGTGGGACCCTAAAGGAAATTTTAACATCATGAAAGTGATGGAAAATACTACTACCACCATGACCTTGATGGAGGTCCTGCTTAGTTGTCCTGAGTAGAGAAAGTCTCTCCTACGGTACCTAGAGAACCCAAAATCGCGTGATCATCTACCCAAGTCTGTAAGATTTGATGATGCTAATGTGTCCATATGTAGGGGGAGTACATAAAACCCTCCCTTTTTTCCTAGTCTAAAAATTTATGGTAAAAACTTACACAACTTCTTAGTGGATTCCAGAGCTTTGGGCAATGTCATGCCTCTATCTATTTGCAAGAATCTTGGACTGACTCACACATGATCCTTAGGAGCAGCTGTCTAGCTAGACAAGACCATTGTTAAAATTGTGGGAGAACTAAAAAATGTCCTAGTCCAGCTAGTAAAAGATCCCTGGATATCTATTATCATTAACATCTAGGTTGTCGACATCCCTAAGACTTACAGGATGCTCCTGAGTTAGAATTGGTCCAAATCCTTGAACAGATATATCTCAACCAATTTCTCCCACCAATAGCTTTCTTGGAGAGGATAATCTAATTAAATCAAGGTTGAAAGAGAACCTTGGATGAAACAGGCTTTCACTAATTATCGTCAAGTAAGTGAAATCTCTTTTTCCAAATTATAACCTGGGTTATATAGAGCTAAACAAATCTTGACCCTAGATTTTGTCCTGGGTGGAACATTACATGATGAAGATCCTTTCATCACCCAAAGGATCCTTGGCCTCTTCATGAATCTAAAATAGGATGTAAAATCTCAAGGTGACAAGGCAAATTTAACCTCCCTATTATCTAGCACTTGGTGCCGAGTTCATTGCCAAAACCATTTAGAGATGGAATGTGTTCCATGTGTAGATGCTGCCAAGGTCCACCTTGAAAACTTTCAAGTTTAACAATGTAGGGGTATGGCCCCACCCCAAAGTGGTCCAATCACAAGCACACCTAGTGGACAACCATTTGAGGAATCTCTTACAGAGACTCCTCCAATGGATGTTTTAGTCCCCATATGTAATCAGTAAGGGGATGTCCCTAAACCTATCCCCCATCCAAAACCAACCATAACTCCAACCCAAATATTGCAACCATGATGTGCCAGTAGTGATGTCCAGATCCTTAAGTTTGACAAATCCTGATCTAAACAAGGTTGTGAATCTAGTTTGGAATTCATCAACCCCTGAGGAAAGTCTTTCCTCACATCATATCACTTGCAATTTGACTGCACCAATAACGTAACAGAGTATGAGGCCTTGGTCCTCGAGCTCCTATTCACCCTCAGGAAAGGAGTCACATGCCTCTAGGAAATGGGTGACTCAAAAATTATAGTATAGAAAATCCAGAGCCAATATACATGTCATGATAAATGAATAACAACCTATCATAACCAAGTGTGGAGCTTAATAGAAGATTTTGACACTTTTGGTATCAAAGTGATTCCCCAAAAATGAAATTATGTTTCGGATGCATTAGTTGTGTTAGCGAGTACTTTAGAACCTATGGTAGGTTCCTGAATCTAGAGATTTTTAGTTGAAATGATGCCCACACCCTCCATACCTGATAATATAACTAATCTTCAAGTCTTTGGGGATGATAGATACATACTCACCTTCATGGAAAACATTGGTTTCTTTGAAGACTAGATCATGGAGGAAGAAGAGCACGGCGATATTGGAAAAGAAGAGAATGAGAGTGGGATCCTCAACCTACCAACCAACACCATCCCTAAGGGGATGGTTTCCCTTGAATGGATCTTTGACTCTGACCTATGAGCTCAAGATAGAACATCCCAAACCCCTGATGGGGAAAAATATGAAAAGGTAAACATTAAGATGAACGTCAAAAAAAGGATCGTCCACATTGGCATCTATTGCTCTCCCAAAGAGAAAGAGAAGATTATCGCAGTCCTCTAAGAATGTATTGATGTAATTTCCTGTGGATATGAAGATCTCAATACCTATGATACTTCTATCATGACACACACCATCCCCCTGAAACCAAATGCCAAGCCATTCTGGCAGAAGAAAAAACTAGTAAATCCCCTAATTGAGCCTCTTATCCATCAGGAGGTTCAGAAGCTATTGGCTTCTTGGATAATCTTTCCAATCTGACATACCATGTGGGTAGCCAATCTAGTGTCAGTTTGGAAAAAGAATGAGGAAATCTGACTATTTTTTGACTTCCAAAATTTGAATAAAGCCTCAAAGATAGATAACCATCCCCTCCCTTCAATGGATGAGGTGTTACAAATTGTTAATGGATCCTAGATAATGTCCTTTCTAGATGGATACTTTGGATACAATTAGGTTATGGTTAAATTTGAAGACAGAGCCAAAATGATGTTCACCACCAAGTGGGGAATGTTCACCTATAGAAGAATTCTTTTTGGGTTGATTAACGTCAGGGCCACATTCCAAAAAGACATGGACAAAGACTTTGAAGGCCTGGTCAATAAATGTATAATCATCTATATGGATGATTCAACTGTTTTCTCTCTTGAGATAGAGAGACGTGATCACTCAACCCATCTTGCTAAGATCTATGAAAGGTGTCACTGGTTTGGTATATCCCTTAACCCAAACAAATGCATATTCAAAGTAACAAAGGAGAAATTGTTAGGACATATCATCTTAGAAAAGGGTATATCTATTGACCCTAAGTGAGTTGAAGCACTCTTAAAACTGTAAATGTTGGGTAGTAAGAAGGAGATGAGGTCTTTCTTTGGGAAGATCAATTTTTTTTGGTTTTTTATTACTGGTTTCACCGAGGTTGTATAACCTCTAAATGATATGATGAAAAGGGATATAAAAATCAAGTGGAGCCCAGAGGAAAAATAAGCTTTTTCCTAGATCAAGAAGGCTATCGTGGAGGCCCCTATCCTGGCTAGCCCAGATTATTCCCTCCCATTTCATATATATTCTTTTGCCTCTACCCACTTTGCTGTGGCCATATTAACATAAAATATAGAAGGGGAAGAATAACCCATTGCTTTTATGAGCTCCCCCTTTAAGAATGTAGAGGTTCTATATTCACCTCTTGAGAAAAAATAATTTTCCCTCATCTGGGCGGTTAAGAAATTTTGACACTACATCCTTCGCAACAAAGTACATGCCATCCTCCTGAACCAGGCCATCAAATCTCTATTACTTCAAAGTGAACTAGGTGAGCACCGGGGGAAGTGGATGGCTATCCTCCAAGAGTATGATCTAGACATGAAACCTATGAAACTTGTTAGAGGACAAGGGCTATGCAAAGCTATGGTAGAGGCCCATGTGCATATCGAATGCCAAACCTACACCATGCAATCCATCACTCAAGACCCTTGGTATGCAGACTTGGTGCAGCTTCTGCTAAATAAACAGTGCCCAAAAGTGCTTGTCCCTAGTAAATGTTAGGCTCTCTAGCTAAAGAGTGCACATTTTATGATAAAAATGGGACCCTATTTTGAAGGAACTATGAAGGTGTCTACCTCGGGTGTCTTGACCGAGAACAAGCTGTGAAAATGATAGAAGAATTCCATGGTCATTTTGGAACTGGACATGGGTCGGCCAATGCCACTACCTATCAAATTCTCTAGGCTGGATACTATTGGCCCCACATTTTTAGCGATGTCTACATGCATGTTAGGAAATGTCACACCTACCAAACTACCACTTTAAGAGAGCAAAATCTGGCAATGCCTCTTCAACCTATATTCAAGGCAAGACCTTTCACCTAGTGGGCATTTGATTTCATAGGAGAGATAAATCCCAACTTGTCAGTGAACCACTGGTACATTTTAAATACCACTGATTATTGCACCCAGTGGACCCAAGGCTATGCCATGTAAGAACAACACCATAGATGTATTGATCTGTTTGATCAAATATAACATCATCACTAGGATTGGATATTTTTCCCTAGTGTGTGATAATGGCCCAACATTTTCCTCTGGTCAATTATTAGAGTGGGCATATGATAGGGGTATCACCCTCTAGTTTTCCAGTAATTACTATCCGTAAGGAAATGGGGTAGCAGAATCAACCAACAAGAACCTTTTAGATGTAATCAAACACTTTCTTGAAAGGAATCACTGATTTTGGCATCATAAATTGAGGTTTTCCTTGTGGGAAGATCGCATCTGAATCAATGCCACTTTGGGGACTTCCCCATTTCATTTGGTGTACAGACTAAATCAGTGTTACATGTGATCTTGCAAATCCTAGTCGTAGAGTTCATGCCAAAATTCAATAATTAGGATAACATCATTTAGGTGGGCCTCCTTAGCTTGGTATGGTTGGAAGAGAAAAGAGATCACACATTGGAGCTTTTTGTAAAGTACAAAGCTATATTCAAATGATGGTTTAAAAAAGATCTCAATTCAAGGCTTTTCAGCTCTCATACCTGGTCCTTTTGTCAGACAAGACCCAAGAGAAGAAGGGAAAACATACCAAGTTCCAAATTCTTTGGCTCAGACCTTATCAAATTTCTAAAATTTGTGGAGCCACCATATACCGCCTTAGTTCCTTAAGTGGAGAAGTTTTCCCGATGCCTGTCAACGGGCAGTTCCTTAAACATTACTTTGAGTAAGGTAGAAGAATGAACTCCCATGTGGGAGATGTATCTTATGTATATACCTCTTGTAAGTAGTCTTTGGGTGTGTCACTCTAGCACACCATCCCTTGTAAATAGTTTTGGGGGCTTTTTGCTTCTTATAATAGTTGTGCAAGTTGAGAGATTCTCCTCGCACATTTTAGTGGTCTTGAACTAGATGGTAAATGAAATATGGCCTTAATCTCATCTTGAGAAGTTCCTCACACAATATTTTGGCCGTCAAAGGCTCTTCTTTGAGCTAGATTTTGATGATTCTCCTCAAAAGAGAAAAGACCGGCGATCATTTTGAAAAGGGGGAGGTTACTTAAAATACCAAGAACAAAAGGGGCTTGGAGAAAGATAGACCGACTGCACTCTCTGTGAGGGGTGTCTAAGCGGAGGAAATAAATTAAAGAATTCTCCAGGATATTTTCTTGCTCCACTCAATAATCAAAAGGATGATGAGGTGAAAGAAGTACTACCACAATAACAAGCTAAGCTTGAGGAGCCTGGTGAAAGTAGTACTGCCCCTCCCATTCATAGAAAAAAAAGAGATAAAGAAGTTTGGGGCGGAAGATCCAGATTTTGGGGAAACATGAAACACCTAAAATATGCTAGCTTTGCTATATTAGTATGGTTTCTATGTCTTTTCTCCAACCAAGTTCCATCTTTGTCCCTTCATTTGATGCCCAAGACACATACAGTGGAAAACATCAATATCTAAATCTCAACAACTTTTCCCGATCCTAAAGTCACAGCGTGACGCCACTTCTCTACTGATGATAAGTTCCCCATCATTTCAACCAAAGTTCTAGAGTTCTCAAATGCACAAGGAATTCTAATGAGTCACCAATTGTTATGCCCTACATACTCATCCCTACATTTTGTGCACAAAATGCTGGGTCCCCTTTGTTTCTTCCCCTTTTAGATTTTCCCCTTGCTTTCTATTTTGTTTTTGGCTTGTTTCCCTATTTCTTTCAGACTATTTTGCTCATGTCTGGTCTTTGCCCCTCTTTTTTTGTTCATTGTTTATTCCAGGGTCTATGTTCCAGCATGTTGTTCTTAAGCTGGTGACTCTCAATCTTTTGTTCTTGGTAATCATTCTATTTTCTTTGGAAAGGGGATGATTGTTAGGTGTTATGGGTCTGAATCCTGGCCACCCACATGTTTCTCAAAGTTACTTTTGGTAACTAATGCACTTTCCTAGGCATTATTTAAGGCTTTTTACCTTGTAATTTTACACTTATTGCAAACAAGTTACCTTCTGTAAAATTTTCTTCAGAATGAAGCGACTTGTTTTCTGAGCAGACATGTTTGGGCTAAAAGGTGCAGAGATGTGTTCGTCAAGTCTGGTGGAGTGTTTAGGTGATAGAGTGAAGAAGTTGTAGCTCCCCCCATTTGGCATTTCAAGGTTCAGGTAGGACCTTGGGCTTTCCCATTTTTTATTTCTATTTCCTTTTTTTTCTTCTATGTTTCTTTTTCTCTATGTGTTTTCAGTTGGTTTTCATTGGCTAGGTTGTGTTTTCCGTGTCTATTCCTGGTCATCATTCATTTTTTTTGCTCCATGGCTATATCTAACATTCTTCATGATGTTATCCTTGATTCTATTACATCTTCCTCCATTCATAGCCATTTGACTCGAAAGGAAAGGCGTCCACCCTACTAAGCTATAGATTTCTATAAATATCACCCACTTCTTACTGGGAAGTCTGCAAATGCGAGGAGTTTTTGTTGTATATTTAATATATTATTTATATGTTGTGAGTAGCTTGTAAATGCTTTGTGAGGAAGAGTCTGTTGTTCTTCTTCTATAAATTTGGGTTTGTGAGAGCTATAGGTTTGAGGGTGCGAGCTCTAGTAGCTCGCTGTGGGTCTAGCTTTGTCTATAAATTTTGCAAGTCTGCAGTGCTCTATTTGATTTTTCTCCACTCAGAGACGTGTTGTTTCTTAGATTTTTTATGTAGCTGGGTGTCCTAGGAAACTATCTTTGAGGACCCATTTTCTTCCCAATTACTTATGAGCTCTCAGACCATGTCCATCCAATAACTAAGTTCACCACCCTAGTTGGTGCTTCCCTAGATGACAAGGAGGTAGGTATGTTAATTACAGAGGCCAGCTCGTTAGCAGGCTGTTAATATTTTCTCTCTCCTCTATCCTTTCCACCTTAATGGATAAATTATCTCCCACAAATGAACATTTAAAATCCATCCCAAATGGCATTCATGTCACTCATGCCAGAACAATTATTTGTTTGTGTCATTACTCAGCCAAGTGGGCAGGCGCATGTTAAAGTATGAAAGTAGGGCCACTTGTCTTATCACTAACAATTGTTGTATTCTCAAGTTAATGTCAAGCATGTTAATTAACCTAGCCTTTTCCACCTCATGTGACCCCCTTTTTGAGTTATCATTTTGGATCCTTGGTAAGAAAGAAATATTTCATGTGTTAAAATCATATTAAACCTTAGACATATGATCTCATCTAGGATGCCATAATGATTCTTCATTTCAGGTGAAAAGGAAAAGTCATTCTCAAGGCCTCTAGAATCTGAAACCTCTCAATGTTTATGTACTGATGGTTGTCTGGTTCATAGGTACATGTTAAAGTAAGCAAGAAATGGCTTTAAGATCTTCACCTCTTAGGAGTCCAGAACTCCCAAGTGCCTCTATAGACACCAACAAGAGGAACAAGATAGAGAAGACATTGGTAAAGCTCCTGCTAACCCAGAAATATAATAATAATAGGAAAATTCATGGGTCCCAGATTGAGTTTGCGCTTAAAGATATCACCAACACAGATGTCACCACCTGGGCTGAATTACAATGCCTTATTCAAATGATCTATTTGCTTCGATGCTCCAATGAATCCATCTTAGTTAACATAGTGGCATCCAGAATAATTCAAGTAGCTGGTTTTCCATGCTTAGTAAAAACACCGAAGTTAATTTTTCTCCTGGATAGGGGTTATCACCAAGGTAGTATGGCTGCTATGCTAGTTTCCTCTACTCCCCTCAAATTCCTGGTGTCCATCGTCACATTGGACCATGACACCACTGCCAAAGGGTGGTGTATTCTGCAATTTGTGGGAGTTTTTTCTCTCACCAAGGTCGAGGCCCTCTAATAGTTTGAGGGTGCCAAAAATTTGGCCCGACGCCACCTCAACACACATTGAATGAAAAGTTCATGCCGGGACTACAAGAAGACACGGACAAAAATTTATTTCTCTAACTTCAAGGAGCCCATCCAGGTGGGAATTATCTTCTTATGTAGGATCTTTGGGGAGCCACATATCTGGGAATTCTCCCCCTAGATGTATTATTTCTTATATGGTTTGACCACCAATAAAGTGCACTTCAACTGGATCAGGAGGGTCGACATAGAGTGGATGTTTTATATGACTTCTTATGTACTTTGGACACTTGCCTGGTAGTACTAGGGGATCCAAGGTTTAACAATGGTTGGTGTTCTTGTTATACACTAGATTTGCGCCTCTAATCTCAAGCTCTCTTGGTCTTCATAATCCAGTATAACAAGGGAGTCATCTCTAGGTTGTGGGACCTCTACTAACTGAGATGAGACCTCCAGATTCTAGGCTGGTTCCTCTTGGATAATCACCTTAGCTTGCTTCTTTTACAGGAAAGTAAACTTGGGAGGGAAAGGGATAGAAGGAGTGCATGAAAGGGAAAATACATGAAAGCAAACTACCTACTAGGTGATGCACCGAAATTAGGGTTTGGATCTCAGTATAGAGGGATGAAACCAATGGAGGAATCAGGTCCAATAAGTCACAACTCACTAGATAGGCTTGCATAAGTATTTCATAGGAGGTTCTGAACAAAAGACTCGACCTATGACCTGCAAGGAAACATCCTTTTCTGCAACTAGGTGTAGGAATAAGACAAGACTGCTAGGGGTTGTAGTATACCCACAAAACATCTAAAATTAGATCAGACACAGTAACACACAAAAGCACAGAAAGTGAGAGGGACTAGGAACCCCAATTTTCATTAACGACATTCATAAACTTCAATCCAATAAGAGATAATCGAGATAGTGAAGATAGGGATAAAACAAATATCACAAGTACCTCAAGAATGTCTTAATCATCAATCGGAGATTACAAAGAGTAGAAGGTCCAGAGGGTATAACAAATACCACAGATGGCTTTCTGAGAAAAGATGACTTCCTTGCAAAATTGGACTTCTCTCCTTTACAAAAATGAACCTCTCCTAAAAATGAGTCCTCAACTCCTACTTATGCCTCTCAAAGCCAACTGCATTTATGGAGAGCAATAAATTCTTGATCGGATTCTTTTGGCTTGTCCACTCACCACTTAACTCCTTAAAAATCTGCCAAAATGCAACTTGGTGACCCAAAAGTCATTCTCAAGAAATATCAACATAAATGCCCCTTCATAGAAGCAGTCCTATCTCTCTAGAAGAGTCACCAAAGTCTCTGGATTGCAATAACTCTTCTGCAGCTCCCAAAAATCCATCTTCTAACCTTTTCAAAGCTGATCTTTTATCTGTAAAATATCAGATTCTCAGAGATTGGGAAAATATCTAATCTTTCTGACTCTTTGCCTTCTGATCTTTCTAGAAAATCTGATCTTTGACTTGTCTCACTCTGACTCTTCTTTCCGTTACCGATATTGAAACAAATCTAATCCTAGGATCGACAGACAGTTCTGTGCATAATTTTTCAATTTAGAATACTCTGATTAATCTTTGAAACCCCTACAAGCTGAGAAAAACATCTCACCATCTGCAAACTTAACAACCTGGGCCCTGGACACGGTGAACATGGTGAATGCACATTGAATGCACTATCAACTCCCTTGACAAATTCTTCTCTAATAGTTCATTGTTTCTGCCTGCACCCTCTTTCTAATCGCGCACTCGCTCACCCCTTTACTCTGTCTTCATCATATGCGTGAGTGAGTGACAACATCCATCTTGTACTCGGTCACAAGTTCATGAGCCATTTTCGCTTTACCTTTATTGACTAGCGACTGTGCGATGCCATCTTTCTTCTGCTCGTCGCAAACCTGTGGGTCCTTTCTCCTTTATCTAAGTTTCTCGGCGAGTGGGTGATGAGTCTCTATCTGTCTTTAGTCATTTAATTGTGAGCCATTTTTTCCTCATCTTTACTGACGGGCAACTGAGCGACAACCTTCTCTTTTGACTCGTCGCATCCTCGTGGCTCTTTTTCTTTTATTTTGCATTGACTGGGGACAGGGCGATGACTTCCATTCCTTATTCGGTCACAAGCTTGCGAACTCATATCAATCATAAAAACTATCTTCATGACTGAGTGACACTTCCTTTGTTTAGTTCGTCGCACACCCGCAAGCCCATGACCTGACTTTGATAAGGTCTTGTGACTGCGCGATGGCATCCTTAAAGCGTTGAACTCGCTCGGTCGCGTACAAAACACAACTAGACCCAAGTGGACCATGACTACGTGATACCTTTTTCATTTTTCTCATCGTGAACTCACGGATAGATTGGAGCTCTTCAAAAATAGATATCGATTGCGCGATGACACTCAATTGTGACTCATCGTGCAGTCGCTCAACATAAAGGCATGACATAAAAACTGATGCGACAGGGCGACGAGTTGAGACATAATTTCAAAAGGGACATGACCATTTTTTTTGTGTGATAAAATAGGATTTAAAAATTGGAAACCCCGGGAAAGAGCAGAAAGCAAGAAATTAAGAGGATGAGGTGAATGACAGGGCAAAACAGGCCAAATTGCATAAAAAATGGAAAATTTGGGCAACATTTTGGCGACTTCTGCGGGATGTCAGCCTGCTAGACATGAAAACTAGTAGCCTATTGACATCGAACTATCCATTGGGCATGGAGTCATCTCCTGGGCACAAAACTTGACAGGGCAAAACTGTGCACATGCACTTCTTGGAAAACATGGAAACTACACTAGAAAGCAGGGAAAGGAAAACAGGGTAATGCTTAAAAGAAAATAGGGACCTACAAAGAGGGATTAACCTCAAAGCAAGGCTTCAGGTGGAAACCATTCACTGAGATTGGTAGGACATCTCTATTAAGAGCTAAAAGTTGGAAAGCGTTAGATCCTCTGCACTATGTTATAACAAATGGTCCACCCCAGAAGGAATCAAATTTTGTGTGTCTGCCAGGCTTGGACCTGAACTCATCCCACTTGAGAACTGCATCTCCAACCTTGAAGCTCTTTCCCCTGGCTCTTTTGTCAAAGCTCCTTTTAGTTTGATTTTGATGAAATTCCATATCTTTCATAGATTTGTCTCTGATTTCCTCCAATTCCAGCAATTGAGCATACCTGATCTATAGGGGATCCCCTTCATCAAATAGGGCATACTGAGTGGCTAAGTCCAGAGCTGGTAATTCTGTTGAAATGGAAAGCTCAGCCTCTCTACCATACACCAACATGTATGGAGAATTACCAATGATCTTCTTTGGGGTAATTCTGTCTAACCATAAGGCAGATTTAAGTTTTGTATGTCAATCCCTTTGATTGTCCTGAAGAGTCTTCTTAATTATTCTGATCAGGTTCTTGTTTGTGGATTCTGCCAAACCATTACCCTGAGGATAATAATTTGAGCTGGTATTCAGATAGATGCCATTCTTAACTACCCAATCTGAGACTTTAAGGCCTGTAAATGCCAGTGCATTATCTGAAACAATTGAATCAGGAGTGCCAAACCTATGAATTAAATCATCATAAAAGTGCAGGACAACACTCTCATTGGCCTCCTTTAAGGCCACTGCTTCTGTCCATCTAGTGAAATAATCTGTTGTAGTGATTATCCACTTGTGTCCTGTACTAGATGGAGGGTTGATCATAACTATGAAATCTATGCCCCACTTTATGAAAGGTTGGTCCACTTTGATTGGCTGAAGGGGCAGAGTAGCGAGCTTTTCTTTTCCTGCAAATAAGGCACACTTGATGCACTTCCTAACATAATCATGACTATCCTTGAAGATAGATGGCCAATAGTACCTGGCCCTCATGATTTTATAAGCAATAGTCCTAGGAGAAAAATCACCACCAGCTGGCCCATCATGGAATTTAAACAGGACATATGCTACCTTTTCTGAATCTATGCATCTCAAAAGAACACCATTATGGTCCTTTCTAAAAAGGACATTATTAATCAGCACAAAAGGGATAGATTGTAACCTGTAATATCTTCTCTTTTCTGAATCTATCCCTATAGGGCATTGTCTTGTTTTTAAATAATGGATCATATTAGGCAACCAACCTGCTGCCTTGGCTTAATTTTCTATAGAATGTACCACCAGAGATGCATCCAGTGGCTCTGATTTCTTTGCATTCTCATCCCCTGCCAAATGCTCGCAAAGACCCCTGCCTCTAACCAGCTTGGTAGTTTGAATATCTACATCATATTCCATCACCTTGGTGATCCAACCAGCTCTTTTCTCATTTAGATCCTTGGAAAG
>MU226242.1:1043043-1060516 GCA_018584345.1 Thuja plicata
TTTTTTAGGCTTTTTACTACAGCAAGAACATGCTTTTCTACAAAAGAGTACCTATGCTCATACTCTTCTAAACCTTTGCTGAAGAAAGCAACAGGTTGCTCCAATCCTTCTGAATTTTCTTGGGTCACCATTGCAGAGATGGCATCATGACCTCCATAAGCATAAAGGATAAAATCCTTTCTGAAGTCTAGATTCAACAGGGCAGGAGCCTCTATCAATGCTTCTTTAATGGCTTGGAAGTTGGCCTTTCCTTCTTTGGTCCAACTGAAAACAGAACCTTTCTTCAACATGGCTGTCAAAGGCTTGAGTAATTCTGCAATGTCAGGCAAGAACCTCCTAACAAAATTAATCTTCCCTATGAAAGATTGGAGACCTTTCTTGTGATGTGGTAATGGCAGTTCCAAGATGGATATAATCCTTTCAGGATCTATCGTAATTCCTTCTTTGGATACTACATATCCCAATAGTTTTCCTTCATGGACCGCAAACACACACTTCTTGGGATTAAGGGATATCCCAAATTCTCTGCATCTTTCAAAAATCTGCCTCAAATGCCTCATGTGATCTGCTGCATGCTTTGAGTAGACAGTTATGTCATCTAGGTAGACCAACATAAACTTGTACATGAGGCCTTTAAAGGCCATTTCCATTGCTTTTTGAAATGTGGAGCCTGCATTTGACAAACCAAAGGGCATCTTTTGATAAGCCATAGTTCCCCACTTGGTTGTAAATGCAGTTTTATATTGATCCTCTTCTTTTACTAGGATTTTATTGTATCTAGAATAGCCATCTAACAATGAGAATCTCTCGGATCCAGAGACACATTGTAGAATTTGTTCCATAGAGGGTAGTGGATGGCGGTATTTTAATGAGGCTCTATTCAAATCTCTTAAATCAACACATAACCTTAGCTCCCCATTTTTCTTTCTCATAGGAACAAGGTTGGAAACCCAACTAGTATGCTTAATGGGATAGATGATGCCACTCTCTATTATTTTAAGCACTTCCTTATGCATGAGCGGTTCGATCTTGGGATTGACAGGCCTTTGCTTTTGTCTCACTGGCTTAGTACTAGACTCCAATTCAATGGTATGCTAAGCAAGGGCAGGATCGAAACCTCTGAGATCTTCATATTGCCAGGCAAAGACATCACTAAACTCTTTGAATAACTTATTATAAGCCTACTTTTCTGAATCAGTGTTTACCTTTCCAAGTTGTATGCTCTTACCTGGTTCCAACTCCAATTTAGCACTGTGCTCCTGTTGGACTACCAGGCCAGCCTTAATTTTCTTAACCTAGTCATCCTTGTTGAAGATAGTCTCTAAAGTAGCAAGACCTTTAGGCATCTTATTAGATTTCAGTTGTAACACTTGATCACCATAGTTCTGTGACAACCTCTCTTGATTGTGCCTTGAAAAGATGTCCTCTTCAAACAAGAACTGCAAGATCTGCTCATCATTGTCAAACACTTGCCAATTAACATTATTATCAGGAATCGAAGGTCTGACAATAATCTTGATATGCTATTGGTCTGTTTCTTTTGCAATGCTATCGGGGATGTCAAACTGAGATCCAATGGCAGCCAACATGTCAGCATGTTGATTTAACTTTCTAGGGATAGCAACAATATTGAAAGCACATAATTCTTCAATTGCATCCCAAACTCTATGTTTGTATGCTTTCATGGCATCATTTTTTGTTGCACTTATCCCTCTCACTTGGCTGACAACAAGTTCACTGTCGCCATAAACTTTCAAGGCTTTAAGCCCTCTCTTTCTAGCCCATTCCAGTCCATTGACTAAACTCTCATATTCTACCGTGTTGTTGGTGTAGGAAAAACTGAATCTAAAAGTAGCATAATACCTTTCTCCTTTTGGGGACACCATCATAGCACCTCCAGCAGAACCATGTCTACTTCTAGCTCCATCAAAATATATCTCCCAAACTTGATCACTCTGATCCTCTAAATCAGCATCCTTTAAGAGGTTGGGCTCTATAGTATCACTTTCCTGCAACAAATAGTTTCCCAAACCAGCATCCCAAAAGACATGCTCTGATTCTCTTTCATCTAAGAAAAAATTAGGGGTATCCCGTATCTTAGTGCTTGCTTCACTAAAGGTTTGGAAATCATTGTTATCAAATATGGGGCAGTTAACATTGATTGTATTGGACACATAAGGCTCTACATGGTGTGCAGCAACCTCTTCTGACTTAATGGTAACCTTGGTACCATACCTTGTGTGAAACAACACGTGGGAACAATCAGAAGATTAATAACCACCTATCTTGGTTGTGAACTCTCTTGATAAACATATAGCAAATAATGCAGGGAGATCTATGATGTATATGTCAAGGAGGATGGAAAAATTAGGACTAGCGTGTAAGATCAAACTGGTATCCTTAGCCACACCTATAGTGCTGACTGACGACCCGTCAAGCTGTATGACATTCTTTTGGAAGGGTTCATACTTCAATCCTAATTGGTCGGCAACCTTCTTGGGCATTATAGTGCTAGTAGCCCCACTATCTACCATGCAATTATGTACTAAAGACTTACCAATGATCAATGATACATAAAAGGGAGGGGGTTTCAAGGTCCTACCTTGCATGGGGTTGGCTTTGAAGTTATTTATTGGAGTCTCCCTCTCCTAATCAGTGTTAGCCAACACTAACTTCACAGCCTCTTTTGTAAGTTGAGGAGTTGTCACCTCTGATATGGCCTTCTTTAAAATCTCAGGCTATCCTGGAATGGCCAAAGAGTCCCACATAGACATAGTGACATTCACTTTCTTCATATTTTCCATAATGTTATAAGGTGTTGTAGTGTGTCCTCTCTATTGTGCTTTTATTATGATGGGTTTTCCCCCTTTGGAACTTGGCCTTCTAGGTTTGTGATGGCTGGAGCCTTCTTTGTTGTGGCAGGAAAAGTTTGTTGTACCGGCTCTGCAGATGTAGTTTCTTGGGTACCAGAATCAACTCTCTCCATGTCTTGAGCTCTCCTCTTTGATCTTGTAAAGGTAGCAAAAGCTTCATCACTGTTGACTCCACTGGAGTCTAGTTGCTCCCAATTGAAAAGAGCAGTTTCATTTTCTTGTGTTTCTTGCTGAGGAGCCGCCCCACTGGATGGAAATTCTTTTGGAGCTTGTGAGGCATTCTAAACCATCAGAGCTTGGTTCATCCACCCATTAGAACATGTGGCCTGATTATGGGGCTGATTGCAAGGAAAACACCATTCATTATCCATAACCACATTGTTTTGACTAGGCACCATCTCCCTGACTGGATTTGCAGAATTAAGAGGTGCAGGGTTATATGGTTGGAATGGCCTCTGATTAAAACCTTGCCTTTGCCCTTGATAGCCTCCTTGGTACAGTGGCCTATTTTGTTGATAAGGCTATCCTTGATTTTGATACTGTTGATTAGGACCTTGGCCTTGTTGTTGGAAGGATGTTCTGACACCTTGATTCTGTTTCTTCAAGTTTGTTACCTCCTTTGTCAAGTTTTGTAGCAAGCTTGTCATTTATTGCATACTAGTAGCTTGGCTACTCTTTATTTCTTGCAACTCTTGAAAAAAACCTGCCTTAGCATGTTCCTGGCCACTAGTACTAGCTTGGGGAGCCAATATGGGAATAGGGGTAAATGGGGGCACTTGTGCAGGAGCAATGGGTTGAAGGCTAGGAAAGATGGGCATTGGTGGTCTTCTAGCTATCATTCCTACTTGAATCAAACAATTTTCAGCCCTGACAGCTATGTCAAAAGCTTGGGGTAAGGAAGTGCCTCCCATAGACTGGATCATGACANATATTTGACCATTCAGACTTTGTAAATAGTATAAAAAGGCATGGTCTACTGATGGTCTGACTGAAACTGGAATTCTATTCCATGTCTTAAGGAATCTACTATTGTAATCTATCATTTGTTCTTGAGGGTCTCTCTTAACGGTTGTTAACTTCTCAACCAAAGATAAGTTATCTGATTTATCCTCAAAATGCTTACTTAATGCATCCCCTAATTCATCACAAGAAGTAATAGACCCAACAAGTCAAGTTCTGAACCATTCAAGAGCCTTACCTTTTAGAGATGCTGCTAATAACTTGGTGGCTACATCTTCTTGAGTAATGTTGTGGATGCTGCAGATGGTAGTCACATCTCTAATGTGCTCAAAGGTTGTGGTCTGCCCTTCACTTCTGAAATCAAGCAAGATTTTTAATGCCACCAAGGGCACATCATGATGCACTACAAAATTTAACAGGCTCCCTTGATTGAAAGGTGGAAAGGCAAAATTTCTAGCCATTGTAGGAGCTGAAACTTGAAGATTCACAACAATATGAGCTATACTTGAGTCTTCCTCCTCTAGATCCCTGGTTAGAGATCTTCCTCTTCTTTTGTGATGAAAAGCAAAAGGTCTCCTTTCCGATGAATCAAGAGATGTAGACTAAACTCTCCTTGTAGGGGACTCCCTTTGAGTTGACCTGCCTTTGTGACCTCTCTTCAAGGGCAACTCTAAAAATTTAGTGGACTTTGAGCTCCTAGTTTCAATCCTTCTCATATACTTTAAACAAGGCTAACCTAAAACTTGAAACCAATGGAGTCGCCAGATATACTCGTCAGAACAACTTCTTAAAAATTTGTATTATGTTACCTGCATATCAGAGATAACATAATGTTCTATAATGAACTTCTTTTACTATCCCACCGGGCGTGCTAGAAATGTTATACACTAAATTTGTCCCTCTAATCTCAAGCTCTCTTAGTCTTGATAATCCAGTATAACAAGGGAGTCATCCCTAGGTTGTGGGACATCTGCTAACTAAGATGAGACCTCCAGATTCTAGGCTGGTTCCTCTTGGATAATCACCTTAGCTTGCTTCTTTTATAGGAAAGTAAACTTGGGAGGGAAAGGGATAGAAGGAGTGCATGAAAGGGAAAATACATGAAAGAAAACTACCTACTAGGTGATGCACTGAAATTAGGGTTTGGATCTCAGTATAGAGGGATGAAACCAATGGAGGAATTAGGTCCAATAAGTCACAACTCACTAGATAGGCTTGCATAAGTATTTCATAGGAGGTTCTGAACAAAAGACTCGACCTATGACTTGCAAGCAAACATCCTTTTCTGCAACTAGGTGTAGGAATGAGACAAGACTGCTAGGGGTTGTAGTATACCCACAAAAATCTAAAATTAGATCAGACATAGTGACACACAAAATCATAGAAAGTGAGAGGGACTAGGAACCCCAATTTTCATTAACGACATTCATAAACTTCAATCCAATAAAAGATAATCGAGATAGTGAAGACAGGGATAAAACAAATATCACAAGTACCTCAAGAATGTCTTAATCATCAATGGGAGATTACAAAGAGTAGAAGAACCAGAGGGTATAACAAATACCACAGATGGCTTTCTGAGAAAAGATGACTTCCTTGCAAAAGTGGACTTCTCTCCTTTACAAAAATGAACCTCTCCTAAAAATGAGTCCTCAACTCCTACTTATGCCTCTCAAAGCCAACTGCATTTCTGGAGAGCAATAACTTCTTGATCGGATTCTTTTGGCTTGTCCAGTCACGGCTTAACTCCTTAAAAATCTGCCAAAATGCAACTTGGTGACCCAAAAGTCATTCTCAGGAAATATCAACATAAATGCCCCTTCACAGAAGAAGTCCTATCTCTCTAGAAGAGTCACCAAAGTCTCTGGATTGCAATAACTCTTCTGCAGCTCCCAAAAATGCATCTTCTGACCTTTTCAAAGCTGATCTTTTATCTGTAAAATATCAGATTCTCAGAGATTGAGAAAATATCTAATCTTTCTAACTCTTTACCTTCTGATCTTTCTAGATAATTTGATCTTTGACTTGTCTCACTCTGACTCTTCTTTGTGTTACCGATATTGAAACAAATCTAATCCTGCGATCGACACACAGTTCTGTGCATAATTCTGCAATTTAGAATACTCTGATTAATCTTTGAAACCCCTGCAAGCTGAGCAAAACATCTCACCATCTGCAAACTTAACAACCTGGGCCCTAGACATGGTGAACATGGTGAATGCACATTGAATGCACTATCAACTCCCTTGACGAATTCTGCTCTAATAGTTCATTGTTTCTGCCTGCACCCTCTGTCTAATCGCACACTCACTCACCCCTTTACTCTGTCTTTGTCATACGCATGAGTGAGTGACAGCATCCATCTCGTACTCAGTCGCAAGTTTGCAAGCCATTTTCCCTTTACCTTTATTGACTGGCGACTGCGCAATGCCATCTTTCTTCTGCTCGTCGCAAACCTATGGGTCCTTTCTCCTTTATCTAAGTTGCTCGGCGAGTGGGCGATGAGTCTCTGTCTATCTTCAGTCATTTACTCATGAGCCATTTTTTCCTCATCTTTACTGAAAGGAAACTGAGAGACAACCTTCTCTTTTGACTCGTCGCATCCTCGTGGCTCTTTTTCTTTTGTTTTGCATTTACTGGCGACAGGGCGACGACTTCCATTCCTTATTCAGTCGCAAGCTCGCGAACTCATATCAATCATAAAAACTATCTGCACGACTGAGCGATGCATCCCTTGTTTAGTTCATCGCACACCCGTGAGCCCACGACCCGACTTTGACAAGGCCTCATGACAGCACGATGGCATCCTTAAAGTGCTGAACCTACTTGGTCACGCACAAAACACAACTAGACCCAAGTGGATCACGACTGCGTGATTCCTTTTTCCTTCTTCTCATCACAAACTCGCAGACAGATCGAAGCTCTTCAAAAATAGATCGTGATTGTGCGATGACACTTAATTGTGACTCATCGTGTAGCCGCGCAACATAAAGGCATGACATAAAAATTGATGCGATAGGGTGACGAGCTGAGACATAATTTCAAAAGGGACATGACCATTTTTTTTGCGTGGTAAAATAGGATTTAAAAATTGAAAACCCCAGGAAAGAGAAGAAAGCAAGAAATTAGGAGGATGAGGTGAATGATTGGGAAAAACAAGCCAAATTGTGTAAAAAATGGAAAATTTGGGCAACAGTTCTCAGGGAAGGACCTTGTCTGATCTCTTCATGGGACCACTTCCCCCAGATTTAGTTGGACTAGAGTTTCTGACATTTTTGTAGACTCAAATATGGCTTCATCTTTCACGGGATCAAGGCAATCACTGGTGATTAGGGATACAAATTATCTCTATAGGCCATGGTCCTGGTTGGTGCATGGGGGTGACACTTCATCTATTTTCCCAAGCACACTTACAGTCAGGTATTTGGCTTCTCTAGAGAACCCTTCTTGTTACCTAAACATTGTGGGAATAGGATAGTTTTTGTTAGAGTTTTGTAGGAATATTTTGGAGGCTCATGCCTTGGCTTCCCTCAAGAAATTTACCACCCCAACATTCCCTTTCATTTGCAGGGAAGACTCTTTCTCCAAATCCTTAGTCCGAGGATCCAAAAATGAGCTAAGTAGTTTTAACTTAGCAAAATATTCTTTCCCCCACAAGAATTATGATCCCCTTCGACGAATTCCAAGGTTAATGCCAAAGGGGGTAAACCCCCATATTCAACACATATAATATGTTTGGGCCAACTACTAGGATGATTACGATGTCCAAAAGTGACACTGCACCAGGGTAACAAAAGGGATGATGGAACAGCTCAAGCTCTGGACATTCCCATGGAATTTTTTAGACACCGGACCCCAGAGGACCCCGAGTATAAATATACAGGTATAGATAAGATGAACCTCCCTCTGGTGGATTGGGATATGCTAGAAATTCTAGATATTGAGGCCATCTCAAGCACAAAAATTGAGCACAGCCACTCATATTTTGAGAAGGTCTACCCGAAGAGTGTCTAGTTAGACAAGTATTTTTTGGGAGCCTTACATTTCCAGGCCCTAGAGAAATCCAAATCCCATGGATAGAAGAAAGTTGACACCCCACCTCAGGTCTCAGACCTGACTTTGGCCCCCCTGATGGAGCAATTGGGTGAACAGTTAGAGAACTCCTAGAATTCGAGAGACACAACAAACTTCAGAGTGACTTTACATCCAAGAAATTACATCGGCTAATCCTCTCAGCACCGGGACTTATACTCTCGTCGATTCCATAATTGGTAAATTTGATGAAGTGGTCGAGCTAGGAGCCTAATTTGACCTGGGGGAAATGTTAATGGCACCACCATGGTGGAACTCTCCCAAGTGCCTCTCAATTCCCACAATGTGGCCAAGATGGCTACAGAGTTAAAAGATAATGCCAAAGATGTCAGCCTCCATTTTGAGGGATCTATGGATCTTTGGGATTGCTTGAAGGATATAGAGGAAGATGGCATACTTCAGATTTTGGAGGCATGGGAAAGTTTTAAAAGGAATTAAAATATCTTGGACTCTAGGGATCCTTTTGTAGAAGTCTCATACAGTCTCATTCTTTATTCTTTGAGCATAAGCTCCCGGATCCCAGACCCCAGGCTCCCAATTTTGTATTCTTTATAGTAATAAGTGTTGACATCTCACTCGAGCAGACTGATAACTATCTACAACATGTTGCCAGGTCTATGTCTATCCCTTCTTGCATTACTTGTCACTATTTATCCATAGGTTCACTGTAGATGCCTCCAAGATCCTGAGGTGTCGTTCCAACATTAACTATCTAGCGTACCCCGACTCACCCAATCATCAAAGTACAGAAGAACATTAAAGAGGGCATATGTCCTAGGTCACTTGGGGAAGTTCCATCATGCCTACAAGTATAAGGATGATCTTTCCAATAGAATTTTTCCTGGGGCTTCTTTCTCTCTTTCTTTTGTTCTCTTCTCAAATGATTGTATTATATTAGGAAATTCTGACAGAGCGGGTAATACTGGCTGTAAATATTGTAATATAATGTAAATAGCTAGCGTAGGGATAATCCCTTAGGTAGTTAGAATTTTATATAAATGCAAATTTTGACTCCATTCTAAGGGTCATAAAATTGATGATTTAGCTTTCCAGTACTAATACAAGCTTTGAGTCTTTTAGCAATCTTGTCTTTTAGAAGTTTAGAGTAGATTAATGCTCCCTTGGAGCTACTAGTGTAACTACCAGTGATGTTAGATTTGAATTTATTGGAAGAATGAGGAACACCATTCAGCTCTGATCTCTATGTTATTTCTGATCCCAGAGTTAGCAAAACATTTCTCATGTTCTATGATTTCTTATGTCCTTTGTTCCATTTCTTTAATGATTCAATGAAATATTTTACTTTTCTACTGATATACGTGTGATTGAAGGTTATATGTATATCCAGTATCTATTTTTTATTTTATCTGGAGCTTTGTTGATGTGAAGGGAATTTATATCATGGATATAGTTAGAGATCTACACTAACCCCATCCTATCTTTTTCTATTTTCCTTTTCGGATATAAATTATGCTTGTAGGAAACCCATTATCCCCAAAGTTTCAGAGGTCTACGAGTCAAAACCAGCTATCCCATCAAAATAAATAGTAATTTTTCCAACTAAGCTAAGTGTGCACCATTGTGACCTGATAATTAAGTTCTTGGAGGATAGGAGAGCTAGCTATCGGTGAAAACTCATCTCCCATTGGCGAGACTGCAACAATGTCCCGTCAACATACCTTTTTGCTAGAATTTTGGGCTTTTATCTTGATTTAGTTAGCTAGTAGTTATCTGAAATTATTTCTGACCGCTGAGTGGAGATACATTCTACTTTGGTTTCTTAAAAACTATGATAGCCCGGAGGCTATAAATATATTATAAAATGACTTATGGAGGGTCGACCCTTTTAACTTAGTTTTCATACTCTTACTTTAAATTTGAAAATTTTGATATGTGGTAAAAAAGACATTAATCAGTTGGTTAATGAAAGTTATTGCAATATTTAAATTCATGTGTTTGAAGTGATTTGTTGAACTTCTATTGGGGTTCATTTTCATATGATGTTTTTTTGCTTGTTTACTGTTCATTAAAATCTATGGATGCAAAGAATATAGTATGAATTAGTTTTTATAATTTGATTCAAATTATCTTTAAGTCGGTTAGCTTAAATGGCATATTTTTTATCATACTTATTACACATATTTGAAAATCATGGTTATGTACCAAATGTTCTATGCCTTTTGATAGTTTTTGGTTAAAAGTAAGAATATTTAAATCTTAAAACTCATTGCATATCTTACAGGGAGTTATACCTTTAAATTCAAAGGGTATAATTTTGAGAGATTAACCCAAATATTGGATCATATTTTATCTCCATATGATTAAAGGTTTTTAGATTCATTTATTATACAATTTTATTGTAGGATAAATCTGTTAGCAAACATAAATTTGGTGAATCTACTCAAGATTTGGAAAAGTATTATTTAATGACTGAAAGTCGCCTAGTCATGAGGTACAATGGTGTTGCCCCATGAAAATATATTTCATGTGCTACAACTTAATTTGAGATTTTAAGATGACCAAGAAGATATCATTAGGCAATTGAATACAGTGGCATGGTGTATGAGAAGGATTCTAGATGATAAATATAGGTACTAGAATGAGATGAGGATTTAGCCACTAATTTAATATTTCTTCTAGAAAGACAAAGAAGAAGATGGGTAGAAGATCAAGCTATAAAATGATCCCTTAACCAAACCCTTAGAGCTCTGGAAGAATCCCAGAACACCCAAACAATCAATGAAGTAATTGTTTCCCTTATCAAACAAACAAGAGTTTAGGCCTTATACAAGATCTAAGAGAAGGGAAGACCTCTTTGATCCTATATTACATGAATTAAAAGGAGTCAAATTTTCCTATAATCTTACATCTAAAAGGAAAGAAAAGAGTAGACCCTCTTCCCCATCCAAAGAAACCAAAGTATTCCTTGCACCTCTCATCGGGCTGACACAGAATTAACCTTCGCCCAATAGTCACCTTAATCCCTGCCTTTATTTCGGATCAGCCATAAGGAGTAGCTGTGGGACCCTTGAACATGTGAGATAATTTTAATCCCTTAACCAAAGGAGCTCGAGACAATCTTCCCATGTTCAATGGGGACAAGACAAGATCTCCAAATGAACATATAAATGCCTTTTGCGTAGCTTGTGGGGTGCTAGGGGTAAAACATCATAATGTAGCCATCATTTTATTTGTACAAACTTTAACTGATGTGGGAGTACAATGGTTCTACCATTTACCCAATACTTCTATTGCAACATGGGATGACATGAAGAACCCTTTTGAGAATAGGTTCAAGAGTGCAGAGGATGAGCACTCTTTATTTGTAAAATTAACCCAACTCAATAAAGAACTGCATGAACCTGTTGCCCAAATTTTCCATCCTATGCAATTTGGCCTGGTCTGCCCTATGTGACCGTCTAATCCCTTTATCACTCCTAAAAGTGCCTGTTTACCGATTTTTGGTACCAAGATCAATCGGGTGAATTTACTATGTTTTGAATGGGGTAGGGTAAAATTCTCAGTTCTGTTGGATCACATTCATACTCATTCTTTGAATTTCTTGCTTTGTGCTCTTTCCCGGGGTTTCTAATTTTAAATCCTCTATTTTTGCCATGTGGAAAGAGGTCAAATCCCTTTTTGAAGTTATGCTTTATGCCTGCTCACTTTGTCACGTCAGTAGTTCTAAAAGTCCTTAAGTTGCGTGAGTGCGCAATGAGCTATAATAGTGATCATCGCATAATCGAGATCAGATTCTGTCTGTTCTTGGTCTGTTCGCGAGTGAGCAGGTTTGGTGTTTCAATGATAATCATGTAGTCACAATGCCTTTTGCAGGTCAGGTTCCTATCTTGCGAGTGTGCGATGAGCTAAACCAGGGATGCGTCGTGCAGTCGCACAAACAATTTTCAAAGTTGATATGGGTCTGGGATCGAGTGACCAAAGGAACTGATCAACTCATCGCTCACCCGCTGATGTTTTGGGGTAATCAAAGATGGGCTTGCGAGTGTGCGACGAGCTGAAGAGAAAAGTTGTCGCTCAGTCACTGATCAAATTTGATGAATGAAAAAGGGCTCACGATCTTGCGACTGAGGAAAGAAAAAGCCTCATTGCGCACTCACCAATCAAAAGGGATATCAGAAAAGAAGCTCGCAAGCCAGCGACAAGCAAAAAGTAGACACTCAACGCACACTCGCCGATCAAAAGGGAGAAAGGAAAAGTAGCTCGTGAGCCAGCGATGAGCAAAGAGCAATGATTATCGCGCAGTCATCGAGTAATGAAGATCAAAGGAAAGCAGCTCGTGAGTGAGTGATTGAAGAAGGAGAAGGTGTCATCGCGCACTCACAGCAAGGGGTAAGGTGAGATTTTAGGACCCGCGAGTTGGTGACCAAGTAGAAAAAGGATGTCATTGCCCACTCACACATGAGATAAAAGCAAAGTAAAAGGTGGTGCGACTGTGTGACTAAACAGAAGATGCAATGAAGAAAGAGGATTGTCACTCAGTCGCTCAAAATCTAGAGGAAAGAAAACACAGCCTGCGACGGTGCAATAATGAAATAACTAAAGGTTTTTAGAACCCAGGTTGTTAAGTTGCAGAACATAGATAATTTTCCTAGTTTGCGGGGGTATCCCAGGTGGATCAGAGTATTCTAATTGCAAGAAATTATGCACAAAATAGTCTGCTGATCTCTGATCTGATTTGTTTCAATATCAGTAAAGGGAAGGAGATTCAGAGTGCGACAGGTCAAAGAATAGAAAGCTAGAAAGATCATATTTTCTTAAAAGATCAAAGGGCAAAGGGGATATTAGATATTTTCTCAGATGCTAGAAAGATCAGATTTTCTTAAAAGATCATAGGTTGCAGTTGTTAAAGTCTGCAGAAGAGTTATTGCGAATCAAAGACTTTTGTGACTCTTCTAGAGAGATAAGGATGCCTTTACAAGTGGCCATTATGACGAAATCGATAAGGCATGGCTGTTGCAAACTCTTTTGCACCTTTGCCACTTGTTTAGAGGTCCCAAAATAGGCCTTTTTCTCTGCATCCGATCCCTGATATTTTGGCCCTCATAAATGATGCAGTTGGCTAAAAAAAGCATAAGTATGAGTTGAGGACTCATTTTGTAACTAGTTCCGATTATGTAAGGAGGCATACTTGTGACATTTTCTCTATCCTTGATGTATTTTTACAGAAGTCTATAACTCATTGTGAGAAATAATATGCAGAGCTTGAAGTTCTTGGAACCAATTTATTGAATTGTGTCAGCCTTGTCTCTTTTTTGCTTGTTTGTATACATTTTAGATGGTTGATGGGTTAACTGTGAATTATTTTATTTCCTCTTAATCATGTCCTTTCGTAGCATCTACTTGCAGAAGAGTATGTCTGCTTGTAGGTTGTAACTAGTGTCTTACTTTTGAGCTGTTAATCGTGAAGTCTTTTCCTCTTAACAATTTAACCATGACCTTGTTATGAAATATTAATGCATGCCTATACAAGACATTTTTGTTTTATCTCCAATTCAAGTTAGTTGACCCAGGACTTATCCCTGTGTGTGTTATGTTTTCATGTCAAATTCAGTGCATCACCTACTAGGTAGTTTGCTTTCAGTTATTTCCCTTTCCATGCAATCCTTCTAACCATTTTCCCCTCAAATTTACTTTCCTATTTAAAAGAAAGCTAAGGTGATTATCCAAGAGGTACCAGCCTAGAATCTGGAGGTCTCATCTCAGTTAGAAGAGGTCCCACAACCTTGAGATGACTCCCTTGTTATACTGGATTATCAAGACCAAGAGAGCTTGAGATCAGAGGCACAAATTCAGTGTATAACTGTTATACACTGAATTTGCACCTCTGATCACAAGCTCTCTTGGTCTTGATAATCCAGTATAACAAGGGAATCATCTCAAGGTTGTGGGACCTTATACTAACCGAGATGAGACCTCCAAATTCTAGGCTGGTTCCTCTTGGATAATCACCTTAATTTGCTTCTTTTATAGGAAAGTAAACTTTGAGGGGAAAAGGGATAGAAGGAGTGCATGGAAAGGGAAATAACTGAAAGAAAACTACCTACTATGTGATACACCAAAATTAGGGTTTGGATCTCAGTATAGAGGAATGAAACCAATGGAGGAATCAGGTACAATAAGTCACAACTCACTAGATAGGCTTGCATAAGTATTTCATAGGAAGGTCTGAACAAAGGATTCAACCTATGACCTACAAACAAACATCCTTTTCTGCAACTAGGTGTAGGAATGAGACGAGACTGCTAGGGGCTAAAGTATACCCACAAAACATCTAGATCAGATCAAACATAATAACACACAAACTTACAGAAAATGAGAGGGACTAGGAACCCCAATGTACATTAACAACATTCATAAACTTCAATCCAATAAGAGATAATCAAGACAGTGAAGATAGGGATAGAATAAATATCGCAAGTACCTCAAGAATGTATTAATCATCAATGGGAAACACAATTGCAGGAAACCACAAGGGCATAAAAATTGCCACAAACTGGTCTCTAAGACAAAAATCTCCCTACAATTTCCAACTCTTTCCCCCTGCACTAAGGCTCCCAAAAACACTTAAATACAACACTCAACTGCACGCAGGCAGGAGTCCCCATAAAAACTAACCAGGTTTATAGATTTTACAATAGAATAATCCCCCCTAGAACAAATCTAATCTGGTCATAAATGTGCTTCCAAGATGAATCGATCATATCATATTTCTTTCTTGCGCCCATCCCTGTACTTGATCATGCCTGCAGACATGCAACCCAGGTCCATCAGTTCAACTCTGCAAGTAGGCCTTGCCATGAATGCCCACCAACTGATCATATCTTCCCAGGACAAGAAATGACCCATGATGGCCACCCATACCTATATATCAATGAGTCCTCAACTCATAATTGTGTCATTTAGCCAACTGCATTTTGGAGAGCAATAACTTCCTGATTGGACTCTAGATCTCTTCTTCTTTTCTACCGATATTGAAACAAATCTAATCAGAGATCGACAGACAGCCTTGTGCATAATTTCCTACAATTAGCATACTCTGATCTATTTTGGAAACCCCTGCAAACTGAACAAATCATCGATAGATACCATTTGGTCGCACACTCGCACAGGTTTTAACTCTGTCTTCTTTTCATGTGCGAGTAGGCGACAACATTCATCCTTCTTTAATTGCAAGCTTGCGAGCTGATCTTTGTTCATCCTGAGTGCTTGGCGACTGAGCGATGAGCTCCCTGCTTTTCTGAATCACACACTCATGGGTGCATTCTCTTTTGTCTACAATGACTGACAAAAGAGCGATGAGCCTATCCTTTCCTTTGGTCGCTCACTCGCGAGCTATCCTCCCTTTATCTAATTTGATCAGCGACCGAGTGATGACTCTTTTTCCTTCCTTGTCACCTAGTCGCGAGCTGTATTCTGTTGATCTTTATGGCTTGATGACTGCGTGATCACTTTCCTCCCCCAACTCGTCATAGACCTGCAGACAGATCTCCCTTTACCTTCATTGCTCGGCGAGTGAGAAATGAGCCACTTTCTTATTGCATCTTCTATTCATTCGCAAGCTCGCCATCCTAATATTCCTTCCTTTTATGCACAGGTGAGTGATGTATTCTACTTTCTGCCTAGTCGCCAACTCGCGAGGCTGAAAACATTACTTTATCATTTACCGTGAGTGTGCGATGAGCCTCTTTTTCCTACAATCGCTCACCTGCGAGCTGCCTCTGATTCATCTTTATTCACTGGCAGGTGCGCGATGACTTTATCTTTTCCTTTGGTTGCTTGGTTACAGACCCATATCATCCTGAAAATTGTCTATGCGACTGAGCGACGAGCCCTTTGTTTAGCTTGTCGCACACCCGCGAGCTCATAACCCAATTTTGACGAGGCCTAACGACTGCGTGATGCATGACTTTTCCTTCTACTTGTTGCATGGTTGCGAGCTATAAAATCCTTTATTGAAAACATTAGCGAGTGTGCGATGAGCACATAATCCCCTTGGTCACTCGATCGCGGACCCAAACATTGACATCCAAAAGACATCACGACTGCACGACGACCACTTTTAAAACGTCTAATTGCACACTCGCACACTGAACACCACAAGACAAAGGTAAATTGCGACTGCACGATGACCTTATAAAACAACTCATCGCATGGTCATGAACAGAACATGACAACTTAGAAACAACTCTCGACTGCGCGATAAGGCTTTCTTTTTTCTTGTCGCGCGGTCGCGCAACTTGAGGACTTTGATTCAAACAGATAGCGATCGCGCGATGAAGTTAAAAAGAATGATTTGAAAAGGGGTTGACCATTTATGCATGGTAAAACACAGAATTTGAGAGATAAATCCTAGGAAATAAAGGGATAGATGGTCATACAGGACAGACTAGGCCAAATTGCACAGAAATGGAAAATTTGGGCAACATTTTGGCAACCTCTATGGGATGTTAGCCTGCTAGAGATGAAAACCAGTGGCCTTGACACATCCATTGGGCATAGAGTCATTTCTTGAGCACAAAACTTGACAGGGAAAAATTATGCACGTGCACTTCTTGGAAAACATGGAAACTATACTAGAAAGCAGGGAAAGGAAAACAGGGAACTGCTTACAAGAAAAGAAAGACCTATAGAGAGAGAAAAACCTCAAAGAAAGGCTTTAAGTGGAAACCATTCACTGAGATTGGTAGGGCATCTCCGTTAAGAGTTGAAAGCTAAAAAGCATTAGATCCTTTGCACTCCTTTATAACAAATGGTCCACCCCAAAAGAAGTCAAACTTTGTGTGCCTGCCAGGTCTAGACCTGAACTCATCCCATTTGAGAACTACATCTCCAACCTTGAAGTTCCTTCCCCTGGCTCTTTTGTCAAAGCTCCTTTTAGTTTGATTTTGATGGAATTCCATATCTTTCATGGATTTTTCTCTGATTTCTTCCAATTCCATCAATTGAGCATACTTGATCTGTAAGGGATCCTTTTCATCAAACAGGGCATACTAAGTGGCTAAGTCCAGAGCTGGTAATTCTGCTAAAGTGGAAAGCTCAGCCTCTCTCCCATACACCAACATGTATTCATAATTACCGATGATCTTCTTTGGGGTAGTTTTGTCTAACCACAAGGCAGACTTAAGTTTTGTATGCCAATCCCTTTGATTGTCCTGCATAGTCTTTTTAATTATTCTGATCAGGTTCTTGTTTGTGGATTCTGCCAAACCATTACCTTGGGGATAATAATTTGAGCTGGTATTCAGATAAATGCCATTCTTGACTGCTCAATCTGAGAATTTAAGGCCTATAAATGCTAGTGCATTATTTGAAACAATTGAATCAGGGGTGCTAAACCTATGAATAAAATCATCATAAAAGTTCAGGACAACACTCTCATTGGCCTCCTTTAAGGCCACTACTTCTGTCCATCTAGTGAAATAATCTATTGCAGTGATTATCCACTTGTGTCCTGCACTAGATGGAGGGTTAATCACACCTATGAAATCTATGCCCCACTTCATGAAAGGTTGGTCAACTTTGATTGG
>MU226242.1:1062158-1075443 GCA_018584345.1 Thuja plicata
ATCAACACATAACCTCAGCTCCCCATTTTTCTTTCTGACAGGAACAAGGTTGGAAACCCAACTAGTATGCTTAATGGGATAGATGATGCCACTCTCTATTAGTTTAAGTACCTCCTTATGCATGAGTAGCTCGAGCTTGGGATTGACAGGCCTCTGCTTTTGTCTCACTAGTTTAGAACCAGACTCCAATTCAATGGTATGCTGAGCAAGGCCAGGATCAAAACCTATGAGATCTTCATATTGCTAGGCAAAGACATCACTGAATTCTTTGAATAACTTAGTATAAGCCTACTTTTCTGAATCAGTGTTTACCTTTCCAAGTTGTATGCTCCTACCTGGTTCCAACTCCAATTCAGCACTGTGCTCCTGTTGGACTACCAGGCCAGCCTTACTTTTCCTGACTTCGTCATCCTTGTTGAAGATAGTCTCTAAAGTAACAAGACCTTTAGGCATCTTATTAGATTTTAGCTATAACACTTTATCACCATAGTTTTGTGATAACCTCTCTTGATTATGCCTTGAAAATACGTCCTCTTCAAACAAGAACTGCAAATTTTTCTCATCATTGTTAAACACTTGCCAATTAATATTATTATCAGGAATCGAAGGTCTGACAATAATCTTGATGTGTTATTGGTCTATTTCTTTTGCAATGCTATTGGGGATGTCAAATTGAGATCCAATAGCAGCCAACCTGTCAGCATGTTGGTTTAACTTTCTAAAGATAGCAACAATGTTGAAAGCACATAATTCTTCAATTGCATCCCAAACTCTATGTTTGTATGCTTTCAAGGCATCATTTTTTTTTGCACTTATCCCCCTTACTTTGCTGACAAAAACTTCACTGTCGCCATAAACTTTTAAGGCTTTAAGCCCTCTCTTTCTAGCCCATTCCAGTCCATTGACTAGACTCTCATATTTTGCAGTGTTGCTGGTGCAGGAAAAACTGAATCTAAAGGCGGTATAATACCTTTCTCCTTTTGGGGACACCAGCATAGCACCCTTGAAAAGGCTGGGCTCTATAGCATCACCCTCTTGCAACAAATAGTTTCCCAAACCAGCATTCCAAATGTAACATGTTCTGATTCTCTTTCATCCAAGAAAAAATCAGGGGTATCCCCTATCTTAGTGTTTGCTTCACTAAGGGTTTGGAAATCACTGTTATCAATAATGGGGCAGTTAACATTGATTGTACTAGACACATAAGGCTCTACATGGTGTGCTGCCAACTTTTCTAACTTAATGGTAACCTTGGTACCATACCTTGTGTGAAACAACATGTGGGACCAATTAGAAGATAAGTAACCACCTATCTTGGCTGTGAACTCTCTTGATAAACACATAGAAAACAATGCAGGGAGATCTATGATATATATGTCAAGGAGGATAGAAAAATTAGGACTGGCATGTAAGATCAGACTGGTATCCTTAGCCACACCTATAGTGTTGACTAAGGACCTATCAAGCTGTGTGACATTCTTTTGGAAGGGTTCATACTTCAGTCCTAATTGGTTGGCCACCTTCTTGGGCATTACAGTGATAGTAGCCCCACTATCTGCCATGCAATTGTGTACTAAAGCCTCACCAATGATCAATGATACATAAAAGGGAGGAGGTCTCAAGCTCTTACCTTTCATGGGGGTGGCTTTGAGGTCATTTCTTGGAGTCTCCTTCTCCTGGTTAGTGTTAACCAACACTGACTTCACAGCCTCTTTTGTAGGTTGAGGAGTTGTCACCTCTGATATGGCTTTCTTTAAAATCTCAGGCTGTCCTGGAATGGCCAAAGAGTCCAACATAGACATAGTGACATTCACTTTCTTCATATTGTCTACAATGTTGTAAGGTGTCATAGTGTGTCCTCTTTGTTGTGTCTTTAATATGATGGGTTCTGCCCCCTTTGGAAATTGGCCTTCTAGGTTTGTGGTAGCTGGAGCCTTATTTGTTGTGGCAGGAAAAGTTTGTTGTACCGGCTCTGTAGATGTAGTTTCTTGAGTACTAGAATCAGCTCTCTCCATGTCTTGAGCTCTCCTCTTTGATCTTGTAAAGGCAGAAAAATCTTCATCACTATTGACTCCATTGAAGTCCGGTTGTTCCCAGTTGAAAAGAGCAGTTTCATTTTCTTGTGTTTCTTGCTGAGGAGCCGTCCCACTGGATGAAAACTCTGTTTGAGCTTGTGAGGCATTCTGAACCATCAGAGCTTGGTTCATCCATCCATTAGAACATGTGGCCTAATTGTGGGGCTGATTGCAAGGAAAACACCATTCATTATCCATAACCACATTATTTTGACTAGGCACCATATCCCTGACTGGATTTGTAGAATTAAGAGGTGCAGGGTTATATGGTTGGAATGGCCCTTGATTAAAACCTTGTCTTTGCCCTTGATAGCCTCCTTGGTATGGTGGCCTATTTTGTTGATAAGGCTGCCCTTGATTTTGATACTATTGATTAGGACCTTGGCCCTGTTGTTGAAAGGATGGTTTAACACCTTGATTCTATTTCTTCAAGTTTGTAACCTCCTTTGTCAAGGTTTGTAGAAAGTTTGTCATTTCTTGCATACTAGTAGCTTGGCTACTCTTTATTTCTTGCAACTCCTGAGAAGAAATTGCCTTAGCATGTTCCTGGCCGCTAGTACTAGCTTGGGGAGCCAAATTGGAAATAGGGGTAAATGGGGGTACTTGTGCAGGAGCGATGGGTTGAAGGCAAGGAAAGATAGGAATTGGTGGCCTTCTAGCTATCATTCCTGCTTGAATCAATCAATTTTCAGCCTTGACAGCTATGTCAAAAGCTTGGGGTAAGGAAGTGCCTCCCATAGACTGGATCATGATAGATATTTGACCATTCAGACTTTGTAAATAGTATAAAAAGGCATGGTCTACTAATGGTCTAACTGAAACTGGAATTCTATTCCATGTCTTAAGGAATCTACTATTGTAATCTGTCATTGGTTCTTGAGGGTCTCTCTTAATGGTTGTTAACTGTTCAACCAGAGACAAGTTATCTAATTTATCCTCAAAATGCTTACTTAATGCATCCCCTAATTCATCCCAAGAAGTAATAGACCCAAAAAGTAAAGTTCTGAACCATTCAAGAGCCTTACCTTTTAGAGATGCTGCTAATAACTTGGTGGCTACATCTTCTTGAGTAGTGTTGTGGATGCTACAGATGGTAGTCACATCTCTTATGTGCTCAAAGGCTATGGTTTGCCCTTCACCTATGAAATCAGGCAAGCTTTTTAATGCCACCAAGGGCACATCATGATGCACTGCAAAATTTAACGGGCTCCCTTGATTGAAAGGTGCAAAGGCAAAATTTCTAGCCATTGCAAGAGCTGAAACTTGAAGATTCACAACAATATGACATATACTTGAATCTTCCTCCTCTAGATCCCTGGTTAGAGATCTTCCTCTTCTTCTATGATGAAAGGCCAAAAGTCTCCTTTCTGATGAATCAAGAGCTGTAGACTGAACTCTCCTTGCAAGGGACTCCCTGTGAGTTGACCTACCTTTGTGACTTCTCTTCAATGGCAACTCTGAAAATTCAGTGGGCTTTGAGCTCCTAGTTGCAATCTTTTTCATATACCTTAAACAAGGCTGGCTTGAAACTTTAAAACCAGTGGAGTCACCAGATATACTTGTCAGAACAACTTCTTTAAAAGTTTGTATTATGTGACCTGCATATCAGGGGTAACATAATGTTCTATAATGAACTTCTTTCACTGTCCCATCAGGCGTGCTAGAAATGTTATACTCTGAATTTGCGCCTCTGATCTCAAGCTCTCTTGGTCTTGATAATCTAGTATAACAAGGGAATCATCTCAAGGTTGTGGGACCTTATGCTAACTGAGATGAGACCTCCATATTCTAGGCTGGTTCCTCTTGGATAATCACCTTAATATGCTTCTTTTACAGGAAAGTAAACTTTGAGGGGAAAAGGGATAGAAGGAGTGCATGGAAAGGGAAATAATTGAAAGCAAACTACCTACTAGGTGATACACCGAAATTAGGGTTTTGATCTCAGTATAAAGGAATGAAACCAATGGAGGAATTAGGTACAATAAGTCACAACTCACTAGATAGGCTTGCATAAGTATTTCATAGGAAGGTCTGAACAAAGGATTTGACCTATGACCTACAAACAAACATCCTTTTCTTCAACTAGGTGTTGGAATGAGACGAGACTGCTAGGGGCTGAAGTATACCCAAAAAACATCTAGATCATATCAAACACAATAACACACAAACTTACAGAAAATGAGAGGGACTAGGAACCCCAATGTCCATTAACAACATTCATAAACTTCAATCCAATAAGAGATAATCAAGATAGTGAAGACAAGGATAGAACAAATATCACAAGTACCTCAAGAATGTATTAATCATCAATGGGAAACACAATTGCAGGAAACCACAAGGGCAAAAAAATTTCTACAAACTGGTCTCTGAGAGAAAAATCTCCCTAAAATTGCCAAATCTTTCCCCCTGCACTAAGGCTCCCAAAAACACTTAAATACAACACTCAACTGCACACAGGCAGGAGTCCCCATAAAAACTAACCAGGGTTACAGATTTTACAATAGAATAATCCCCCCTAGAACAAATCCAATCTGGTCATAAATGTGCTTCCAAGATGAATCGATCAGATCAGATTTCTTTCTTGTACCCATCCCTGTACTTGATCATGCCTGTGAACACACAACCCGGATCCATCAGTTCAACTCTGCAAGTAGGCCTTGCCATGAATTCCCACCAACTGATCATATCTTCCCAAGACAAGAAATGACCCTTGACGGCTGCCCATACCTATATATCAATGAGTCCTCAACTCATAATTGTGTCATTTAGCCAACTGCATTTTGGAGAGAAATAACTTCCTGATTGGACTCTAGATATCTTCTTCTTTTCTACTAATATTGAAACAAATCTAATTAGAGATCGACAGACAGCCTTGTGCATAATTTCTTGCAATTAGCATACTCTGATCCATTTTGGAAACCCCTACAAACTGAACAAATCATCTCTGTTCTACAGATACCATTTGGTCACACACTCGCATAGGTTTTAACTCTGTCTTCTTTTCATGTGGGAGTAGGCGACAGCATTCATCCTTCTTTAATCACAAGCTCGCGAGCTGATCTCTGTTCATCCTTAGTGCTTGGCGACTGAGCGACGAGCTCCCTACTTTTCTGAATTGCACACTTGTGGGTGCATTCTCTTTTGTCTGCAATGAGTGGTGACAGAGCAATGAGCCTATCCTTTCCTTTGGTCACTCACCTGTGAGCTATCCTCCCTTTATCTAATTTGATCAACGATCGAGCGATGACTCTTTTTCCTTCCTTGTCACCTAGTCACAAGCTATATTCTATTGATCTTTATGGCTCAACGACTGCGCGATCACTTTCCTCCCCCAACTCGTCATAGACCCGCAGACAGATCTCCCTTTACCTTCATTACTTAGCAAGTGAGTGATGAGCCACTTTCTTATTGTATCTTCTGTTTAGTCACAAGCTCGCCATCCTAATATTCCTTCCTTTTATGCGCAGGTGAGTGATGCATTCTTCTTTCTACCTAGTTGCCAACTCGCAAGGCCAAAAACATTACTTTATCATTTACTACGAGTGCGCGATGAGCCTCTTTTTCCTACAATCACTCACCCACGAGCTGCCTCTAATTCATCTTTATTCATTGGCGGGTGCGCGATGACTTTATCTTTTCCTTTGGTCGCTCAGTCGCAGACCCATATCATCCTAAAAATTGTCTGTGCGACTGAGCGATGAGCCCTTTTTTTAGCTTGTTGCACACCTGCGAGCTCATAACCTGATTTTGATGAGGCCTTGTGACTGTGCGATGCATGCCTTTTCCTTCTGCTTGTCGCATGGTTGCGAGTTGGAAAATCCTTTACTGAAAACATTAACGAGTGCACGATGAGCACATAATCCCCTTGGTCACTCGGTCGTGGACCCAAACATTGACATCCAAAAGACATCACGACTGTGTGACGACCACTTTTAAAACGTCTGATCGCGCACTCATGCACTGAACACCACAAGACAAAGGTAAATTGCGACTATGCGATGATCTTATAAAACAACTCATCGCATGCTCACGAACAGAACATGACAACTTAGAAACAACTCACGACTGTATGATAAGGCTTGCTTTATTCTCGTCGCGTGGTCGCGCAACTTGAGGACTTTGATTCAAACAGATAGCGATCGCACGATGAAGTCAAAAAGCATGATTTGAAAAGGGGTTGACCATTTATGCGTGGTAAAACACAGAATTTGAGAGATAAAGCCTGGTAAATAAAGGGATACATGGTCATACATGACAGACTAGGCCAAATTGCATAGAAATGGAAAATTTGGGCAACAATAACATTTTTGGCATGCCTAGTGGGACCACACTGAAGTTAAGATCAAAGTCAAAAGGTGTTCCTGTTGGTTCATCTATATAAAGAGATTCAGTACACAAGGTCTATCATTATAGGCCCAAGCTCAAGGATTCCCCACCTTGGCACCAGTGTGGGACTGAAGTTCACATTCATGTTGAAGATATGCTATCTCTGATATGTTGGTATCATGTTGTACACCTTTGAGAGGTCATTTTTCTGCATATTTGGCGACTCTAGAAAGTCTACTAGTTTCAAAGATCAAGTGTTGGTATGTTTCAAATCTTCCATTCCAATTAGTTATATGACTAGACATGTCAAGTTATTATGGACAGTCAGGTTATTCACCATCCTATCATGAGAGCAATGCTAAATGGGCTGGTCATCAACCTTATCAAAGCCATCCACAGCCTGCTTTTATCCTAAGCTTCTATGCAGATGCAGAAGGCCGTCATTACATCCATCATGCCCCAAATGAATATGCCCTCATGCAAGACTATGAAAGGGCCCTCAAACAAGATAGGCCATGGGAACAAAGGACACAACTACAAATGCAAGGCTAGCTACCTCCTCCTATTTACCACTCACCCTCCCCTTCTCAGCCCAATTGGCAACAGACCCTAAAATCAGATTTCATGAAAGCACAAGAAGAGCTGAACGATCAATTGCTTGACCTAGTCAAGAAAGTGTCTGAAATCAGGGAGCAACAGGAGATGGAGGCTCAAAGTTATGAGCAAGGGTTCATCCCTTATCAAGCAGAGGAGGCTCTGATTGGTAAGCAACAAATGATTGATGAGAAAAAAATGAGACAATTCCAAGAAGAGATCAATCATAGAGCTAGCATTGAGACAGCAAGGCTAAAATCACAAGTTGCTGAACAGGAGGCTCTTAGGCCTAAGATCCCAAGTTGGAGGGCCCATTTTTCTAAACCTTCTATGTCCACCCCTGAGCCCTCTCAATTTCATATCCCAAGTTTCAAGGCAAAAAATTACTTTCAAGAGCTTGTGCTTGAGATTCAGCCTACCACTCTACAAGAGAAACCTTTTCAAAAAGGTTGTTTATCCTAGGAGGCCCCTCTGGTCTCTCAAGATGATCAAATGTTGAGGATAACCCAATGGACTCTGCCTCCTGGCTATCAGATGCCAAGTCTTTTCAAGGATACTACTCTAGTATCTGAGCAGGGACCTATAGTAAATGAGCTTTCATGCGATGAGGGGAAGGAATCTGAGGTATCAGTGCAGATTGATGACTGTGATGAGGAGGGACAACAAGTTGTGGAGGAAGAAATGGATGCCCAGCCTGTGCTCTTCGCTGATTTGTTTGATGAGCTTTCCCTCTTTTTTGATGATGAAGAGACCATACCATCACCTATGGGTGAGTATCAATCAGAAAAAGAGGTTCACCATCAAAAGGAGGTTGATACACAAAAGGATGTTGTGCTTTTGTTTGTTGTGCTACCTGGTTTTGAGCAGGATGATAAAGTTATAGAGGAGCTATTCCAAGAAAAGAACATAGACAAAGGCCCTAAGGAGCTTGATTTCTCTGGTATCATGGAGGCCTTTTGTGATAAATTGAATGATGAGCCCCTATTCCTTGGAATGGAGGTTCAAATTTGTGTGCCTATGGAAAGAGGCCTGGTCTTAGATTGCTCTCCTTCAGAAGGACTACTACATGAGAAAGAGTTGGAGATAGTCTCAGATCCTCAAGATGTTAGCAACTTTGATGAGCCCCTGGCTTGTTCAAAAGAAGAGGATAAAAGTCCCCTGACTAAGGATGATGACTTAACATGGCTATCCAGGATGGAAGACAACCATGAAGATAAAAAAGAAACCATCAAGGAAAGTACTACCGTTAGACTTTCAAGAGGCTGCCCCATTAGGTACTTGGCCCAGAAGGAGTTTACGGAGGCCCCTCCATATGACCAATCAGAGGAAGGTAAACTTGATCTCATTTTTACAGAGGCAAGTCTTAATTATTTGATAAATCTTTATGTGCCTCTATTTTTTATAGTTACCCTTGTGCACTCAATGCAAAATGTCCTGATGAGGAAGGGTAGCTATTTTTCACAACCAGCGAATGGTTTTGTTTGACCAGCTTCTGCACTAGTTAGTTTAGTTTTAGGTTAGGTTTCCTTTTTTTTTCTTCCAGTTTTTTAGAGTAGTTTCCTACTTTTCAAGAAGTGCTTGTGCACAGGTTTCTGTCGCTGTCAAAGTTTTGTGTTCTGAAGTGACTCCATGCCCAATGGATATGTCAAGGCCACTGGTTTTCATGTCTAGCAAGATGACATCCCGTAGAAGTTGCCAAAATGTTGCCCAAATTTTCCATCCTATGCAATTTGGCCTGGTCTTCCCTGTGTGACCGTCTAATCCCTTTATCCCTCCTAAAAGTGCCTGTTTACCAATTTTTAGTACCAAGATCAATCGGGTGAATTTACTATGTTTTGAATGGGGTAGGGTAAAATTCTCAGTTTTGTTGGATCACATTCATACTCATTCTCTGAATTTCTTTCTTTCTGCTCTTTCCAGGGGTTTCTAATTTTAAATCTTTTTTGTTTGCCGCACGGAAAGAGGTTAAATCCCTTTTTGAAGTTATGCTTTATGCCTGCTCACTTTGTCATGTTAGTAGTTCTGAAAGTCCTTAAGTTGCGTGAGTGCGCAATGAGCTATAATAGTGATCATCGCGTAGTTGCAATCAGTTTCTGTCTGTTCTTGGTCTATCCGCGAGTGAGAGGGTTTGGTGTTTCAATGATAATCACACAGTTGCGATGCCTTTTGCAGGTCAGGTTCCTAGCTCGCGAGTGCGTGACGAGCTAAACCAGGGATGCGTCGCGCAGTCGCACAAACAGTTTTCAAATTTGATATGGGTCTGCGACCAAGCGACCAAAGGAATTGATCAACTCATCGCTCACCCGCTGATGTTTTGGGGTAATCAGAGATGGGCTTGCGAGTGTGCGATGAGCTGAAGAGAAAAGTTGTCACTCAGTCGCTGATCAAATTTGATGAATGAAAAAGGGCTCGCGATCTTGCGACTGAGGAAAGAAAAAGCCTCATCGCGCACTTGCCGATCAAAAGGGATATAAGAAAAGAAGCTTGCGAGCCAGTGACGAGAAAAAAGTGGATTCTCATCACACACTCGCCGATCAAAAGGGAGAAAGGAAAAGTAGCTCATGAGCCAGCGACGAGCAAAGAGCAATGATTATCGCACAGTCACCGAGTAATGAAGATCAAAGGAAAGTAGCTCATGAGTGAGTGATTGAAGAAGGAGAAGGTGTCATCACGCACTCGTAGCAAGGGGTAAGGTGAGTTTTTAGGACCTGCGAGTTGGCGACCAAGTAGAAGAAGGACGTCATCACCCACTCGCGCATGAGATAAAAGCAAATTAAAAGGTGGTGTGACTGTGCGACTGAACAGAAGATGCAATGAAAAAAGAGGATTATTTCTCAGTCACTCAGAATCCAGAGGAAAGAAAACATAGCCTGCAATGGTGTGATAATGAAATAACTGAAGGTTTTGAGAACCCAGGTTGTTAAGTTGCAGAATAGAGATAATTTGCCGAGTTTGCGGGGGTATCCCAGGTGGATCAGAGTATTCTAATTGCAAGAAATTATGCACAAAATAGTCTACTGATCTCTGATTAGATTTTTTTCAATATCGGTAAAGGGAAGGAGATTCAGAGTGTGACAGGTCAAAGAACAGAAAGATAGAAAGATCAGATTTTCTTAAAAGATCAGAGGGCAAAGGGGATATTAGATATTTTCTCAGACGCTAGAAAGATCATATTTTCTTAAAAGATCAGAGGTTGCAGTTGTTAAAGTCTACAGAAGAGTTATTGCAAATCAGAGACTTTTGTGACTCTTCTAGAGAGATAAGGATGCCTTTACAAGTGGCCATTATGACAAAATCAATAAGGCATGGCTGTTGCAGACTCTTTCGCACCTTTGCCACTTGTTTAGAGGTCCCAAAATAGGCCTTTTTCTCTACATCCAATCCCTGATATTTTGGCCCTCATAAATGATGCAGTTGGCTAAAAAAAGCATAAGTATGAGTTGAGGACTCATTTTGTAACTGGTTCCGATTATGTAAGGAGGCATACTTGTGACATTTTCTCTGTCCTTGATGTATTTTTACAGAAGTCTGTAACTCATTGTGAGAAATAATATGCAGAGCTTGAAGTTCTTGGAACCAATTTATTGAATTGTGTCAGCCTTGTCTCTTTTCTTCTTTTTTTTATGTGTTTTAGATGGTTCATGGGTTAACTGTGAATGATTTTATTTCCTCTTAATCATGTCCTTTCATAGCATCTACTTGCAGAAGAGTATGTCTGCTTGCAGGTTGTAAGTAGTGTCTTACTTTTGAGCTGTTAACCATGAAGTCTTTTCCTCTTAACAGTTTAACCATGACCTTGTTATGAAATATTAATGCATGCCTATACAAGAGATTTGTGTTTTACCTCCAATTCAAGTTAGTTGACCCAGGAATTATCCCTATGTGTGTTATGTTTTCATGTCAAATTCAGTGCATCACCTAGTAGGTAGTTTGCTTTCAGTTATTTCCCTTTCCATGCAATCCTTCTAACCCTTTTCCCCTCAAATTTACTTTCCTATTTAAAAGCAAGCTAAGGTGATTATCCAAGAGGAACCAACCTAGAATCTGGAGCTCTCATCTTGGTTAGCAGAGGTCCCACAACCTTGAGATGACTCCCTTGTTATACTAGATTATCAAGACCAAGAGAGCTTGAGATCAGAGGTGCAAATTCAGTGTATAACAGAACCTATAAGGGAGTTCATCGCTAAGTATATAAAAAAAGTTTATACAAAATACCCGCTTCTAAGAGACCTAATAATGAAAACCAAAAATTAATTTTTATCATTTGTATGCCTCCAAAGATAAGTTTCCATATTAGAAGGGATAGGGTATACAACCTTTCAACTGATTAAACACTCACATTAGAATTAGAAGATGTGATGTAGAGCATCATGGAACTCAATGAAACTTCTAGGATCTGTCTGATCTAATAAACCCTTTCAACAAATTCATCAACAACTTCATCATATTAGAGGCATATTGAATCACCAAACACCATAAATATCATATTAATCAAATCATCTTCACAATAATCATTCCTTGATTGGGATCCAAACCTTATAAACATCCATTTCATATTTTAATCCATAATTCAAATACAAAGTAAATTTAATCAACAACTTCCAAATTTGTCCTAGTTGCAATAGTTTTTTCACCCTAAATTATGTCATTCACCATTTCCATTACATACCTCAACTTGGAAATCTCTCTTTAGTGAAGTTTTTTATACCCAACGTCTCTAAATTGTATCCAAAATTTATGGAAATCCAATGGTTCATGTAAAATTTATGGTCACATCTCGAGACCCATTTTGTTGTTCCAAAACATAGAAATTCATAAGCTCTTCCTACTAGGGCATCAAATATCTTTCTCAAAACAAAACAAAATAATACCAAACTAATTGAATATGAAACCTTTATGTATCTAATTTCAAAATATGTAAGCCAGTAAATTTTCAAATGGCTAAATCATTATATAATCACAAACCCTTGCCTCTTATTCCATTTAAGATAGTTTAAAACCAGTTTTTACCAAAATCTTCATAAATTTCACAAATATGAATAAAAATGAATCAAACAAGAAGGAAATGAAATTTTATTTACATATCATTCAAATATTCCAATTATAGGTCTTAACTCTTACATATGCATCCATACCAAACACTGCAATATGAGTCTTTCTAGAAGATCTCAAATTTGCAATCAACAACTTTCACCAAAACGTCCGTAGCTTCTTCATTTATCTATGAAATTAATCCAAACCAAAATAATATGCAATATTATTAAATATAATTTCTAATCATACAATTTATACATGGTTTTAAAGTCGTACAAGTCTATACAAGACCTAGAAACAACATTAATAGTAGTAAAACTAATCAAAACAATAAGTTTGAATGCACCAAAATTGCTACAAAATGTTTCCCTCTTCTCATTCTAATTTGGAATGACCATTAAAATAATTTAATGGTATTTTTTATATTTTAAAATTGCCCAACCACATTTTAGACCAATAATCCTCCCCTTTACAACATATGAACAACTTTGGCAACTTTTGAAAAGTTGCATTTTATAATATTGTTTTATGCAACATTTGCATTTTTGCTACATATGACTTAAAACCTTGCAATAACATTTTAAAAATGTTTAAATAGATTGATAATGACTCATTACATCAAATTTACCCTTCCATGGGTTTCCTTTTACAATTTGACCTTATTGACCAAAATAAGACCTAGAAATATAACTTTGACAATGATTACAAATGTCTTGCATAACATTTACAACTTTTATTCCCACAACATTACAATACATATACATGATATTTTAGACTCAAAAAAGAATACTATCTCATGTTGACCTCTTGATATTCTTGTGTGCTAGGTGCTCCTCCACCATACTCCCGAGATTGAAAAAATTTCCAAGTCTCTTGGAAATGTCCTCTGGAGGAAAACATTCAGACTCAGAATGACCATGATTAGCTTTGTCTTTATTCATATTTGTCTCTTTTATTTATCTCTTTTCCTCTTTTATTTTCTTCACTCTTGGTGCATCTTCTCTACCATGTCTCTTTTCTAGGCATCTTTGTCTTCAAGGATAGATGACTATCCTTTCCATCTTCTTCTCTAGTGTCACTGTCAGTTGAGCATACATGGTTACACTTCCTGGTGCCTTATCAAATAGACATCCACCTTTACCTTTCTGATCCAAATACCTCACCTCTAGCCTCACCTAGGAGACACATCCTTCCTCTTTCCCTAGTCTCTTGGAAACCAACTAGACCACTCCTTGGTCTAGGACCTTCTCTTGGCC
>MU226243.1:9466-25982 GCA_018584345.1 Thuja plicata
ACCATCCACATTGATCTAGTTGGTACAGGTCCACACAATTCAATCTCCTCAACTTGATGTATGAGGTAGTGTTCTTGTGCATTGAAAAAAGTTGAAGGTAGACACTTTTGCATTTCACACATAAGAAAATGAATTTTTATCTTCCAATATTTTATAGCTTCTTTATTGATTTCTTCTAATGACAACCACCTCATGTATTTTCCAAGATCATATATAACTTGTTTGACACCGTTGGAAAAGTGGTGTGGGAGAGATAGAGGTAGAACGTACTACAATATTTGTAAAATGATCTTATCAATATTTTATAAAAGAATGCAATAAAAAATACATGCAGTATACAAATATATAGTGAATACAAAATAAAATGAATTACCTTAATAAATGTATGCCAATTATGTATTTTCGTCCTTGGCCCAAATTCACTTTTCTTTGATATGAGATCGTTTATGTTCGTAGCAAATCCTATGGGAAATCATACTTTTTTTATGAATTATTTTATAGCATTGCTCTGCTGCTCCGACAATAACCAACTAAGGGCACTTGTATCAATGTGGTCTCCATTGTTGTTTGATCTAATGACATTTTTCATTGCATGGTTGGATTCTTCAATGTTGCTACAAATTTTGACAATTTTGTCTTTGTCATGCCTATCATCCAAGATTTTCCATAATGTCTCTGTTACATTCTTTCCAATATGCATAGGATCAAACAAATGCACGATTGAGAGTTGCTTGTAGTACAACAACCTACTAAATTGCCTAGGATAACTTTTTAGTCCTTTTGAAAGTTGGTCATTAATGCCTTGACAACCTTCACATGCATTAATTACATCATCAATAAACAAAACACAATATCAAAATATAAATTTCAAACAAAAACCATCAGATGGAGTGACATTACCTCGATGATTTATTTTATTGTATACCAACTTCCATAGGTGAGGTGTCATTCTCTGTGGCTTTGATATAGTCTCTTCTTTCCCATTGAAAATATGTTTTTCTGTAATTCGATACTTATGATTTATGTGGAGAAAGTGTCTATTCTCATCGAACACCTGCTTTCCTAAACTTTTTGAATGACAAGATTTCATTTTTGGACCACAAATTGGACATGTAAATTTTCCCTTTGTCTTAAGACCTACAAGATCATGTATAATTAGATTAAATATGTTAACTTTGTGTTAGCACTATAACATACCAAAACAAAGGTGTTAAGAAGAGAACATACCAAAAAAATGTGTTAGCCCAGGAGCATCATGTATTGTCCATACAAGCATTGCATAGAATTGAGATTGTCTTTATCCTATTGGTCTAGAGATGTCATACATAGTGACCCCATTCCATAACACCATCAACTCACTGATAAGGGGATCAATATATACATTGATATCTTTTACTTGGTACTTACCTAGTTGAATGATTAAAAACATTACATAATTATTATGACCATTTTGATGGATTATTTATAATAAATTAATTTAGATGACTATTAAATGAAAAAATACCTGAAACAATCAGTGCCAATATTATGTGCTCCCTCTTTATGGACATCCAAGGAGGAATGTTATTTTTGATAACAAAAATAGGCCACACCGAGTAAGTATATCTCATCTCTCCAAACATATTGACACCATCCACTGCCAATGAAAGCTTGAGATTATGAGGTTCTTCTTTAAAATGTGGCCATTTTTCCTCTATTTCCTTAAATGTTGAACCATCCACAAGAATTCACATAATGGCATCTCGGATTCTATTTCGTGCATGGTAATCCATAAATTGTGCCAAGCTATTGTACCTGAATATTGCAGACGTGGAATAATGGAAATAAATCGAAGAACCTTGTGAGGCACCTTTTTTGTTATTCGATCTGATCGATATCTACTAATATGACAAACAAGGCATTTTGTTGCAAATTCATGTTGTTTATGATATATAATATGTTCATTTGGACATGCATATATTGTTTGATACTCCATTCCAATACCTTTCATAATGGCAGATAATTCTTGGTATGAGCGAGGTAGAATGTTTGATAGTGGTAACAAACACTCTCCTATCAACCTACGACCAAAAATATAATTTGTTAATTTAAAGAATATTAATTTCTACATGATTCACCCAATGTTAATTGTAAGGGATCCATATCCCACATCTCTAGGTAACTACCCTTTAACATTGTAAGTACTATGCTTGTCAAAATATTCTTATAGGAAGTTATAACTGAGCTTGGGGCACATCATATCAAGCACATATGCACACAACATTTTGCATTTTAATGTTTGTTAGCTACTGGATATAGAAAATGGTTTTGATTTTGCAAGATCATGACACATATTAGACAGCTGAATGTGAGCCTTTTTTTTGACATAATTTATGTGCACATAATTATAAAGTTTATTGAATGGTGTTTGCAGCAACTATTGTGATTGGGTCAGGATCATGGCTGGAAACATTTCTTCACCGATCTTTCGGAAAATGTCAAGGGAGTGATGAAAAGGACCTTGTTTATGATCTTAGTCCTCTACAAGTATGAATCTACTCTATTAAAAGTTTACAAGCAATTCCAAATAAATCATTGTAAAGATGCATGTGCCTTACTAGGAAATGGAAAAAGGATGAATGGGATAGTGTCTCTTTTGCTAACTTTGTGGACTTGTACAACCTTATAAATCTTAAGTCAAAGTAGGAGTAAATATTCTGAGTGTATTCTCATTTGAGATAAGTTTTTTATAGAAGAATTTTTCAACTATTTTTGAAAGAAAAACTTACCAAGAATAGAAGAATTTTGATCACCACAATTCCTAAGAGGAGTGTCAAATAATTTACCACTAGGTTTTGAAATCTTGCTCGATTTACCAAGTTTGAGAGAATTTGGCTTTAGTATCTATACTTCAGATAGGTCACCAATTCTTTAAATTTACTACACATGTTGTGTCCATCAAAATTAAAGATATCAAGGTCTTCTCTAAAGGGTTGAAATAGGAGAGAATTTAGTAGCATTTCTAGATGATATATTTATGGAAAGAGATACAAAAAAATAGGTTAATGTGGGTAAAGAAAGGAGACAGGGACAATATCAAGAGACACCATATCAATTGTATCATCATGCTTATTTCTTCTGACTCCGATCATACACATCTTGTTTTAGTAGCTACTGTGGGCTATACACAATATTCCCCTTTTGTGACACTGTCAAAAAGTAATAATAAAATTCATTGTAACAGCCTAAATATATTCATTCATCAATCGTGTCAATGCAACAATATTGCTTTCTTCATTAGTTATCACTAGCTCGTTTCTAGAACTCGTCCAATTTTCATCCGTAGAACTCAAAAATAAGAAGAATCAAATATAGGGAAATGATTATATTCACCTACCCTAACCTATAGGTTTTTTTGGAAATGCCCTCCTCTCGCCAGTGAGTGAACTAAAAAATGAGTTTCACTTTTCACTTTTTTTTTTGTTTATATCCTGTATTTGTCAAACTTTCAACAACCTCAGGATCGTCAAAATTTTGATGAAATCAGGGTCATAAACAAAAAAATAATAATCTAACAAGCCAAAAAAGGCCTTGGTCAAAATTAAAGGTAGAAAATACCTATCAAATGTATTAGTCATCCACAACGTTTTTGGCCAGTGTCATTTGAAGAGGTGCATTCATTATGTGAGGGTTTCTTTTCATGGAATACATCCACTAAAAGAGGAAATAGAGCTTTTTTCCATGGTTTCTAGGTTATTGCAGGTTGTTTGTTGTCATTAGATGTTTGGTGGGGAAGCAATTTTTAGTAGTAGAAAGTATATTTCATCTGCATTCATTGCTTTCTAGAAGGATTACATGTTTTTGTTTTATTCCTAAAACATAGTTTTAATAAGGGAGAACTCGAGGACATCTCCTTTTAACATAACCCTTCTGCAAATTAGATTACACTTCTTAACTTATAAAAAGTTATTAATATTAAATATTTAACTTATTTTAAATTCATTACTTTAATTTTTAAAAACATTGTAATGAATTGAAAAATAAATAAACTTTAGTCTCTGCAAACTGTCTACTTGCTGCCCGAGAGGACACAGTCTAGTATTTGTATTGTCAAACTCTTGATTTCGATGCTATATTGATAAGAGATGTAGTATTTTGATGGTTTTCTAAGTATTGGTTAATTTTATGCAAAGACTTTATATGTTTGTAATTTTTTAAAACAAAGAATCTCAGTCTTATTGCTGACTGTTCCAAATAGTTTGGGTGTGAAATCAGTAATTTGAATTGGAGCTTTAATGAGAACATAGGCTCTCCCACTTTCTGTAGTTGATGTATCTTGTGGGAGAGGCCTATCCCTATACATTATATATCATCAGATTTTTTTTTGTAGGGACAAGCAACAGGATGAAGTTGGAGGTCTCTAATGGAGACAAAGTGTTGATTGGGGTTGCATGGCAGTTGGACCAGTCAAGGTCTGAGATTTCTAGCCACATGAGGGTTACTTTTTATAGCATATAATGTCATAATATGTTCATATGATGGTGTTGGATCCACTGGAAGGGTCTAGAGGTGAGTGGGAAGTGTCTGGTTAACGAAGCCCTAGGGTAGAGTACCTAAAAAGGAGGGTTTGGTAAATGGGGGCATAGATGAATAGGTGTGATAAAATAAAGTTGAAAATCTTGTGTTTTGGAAGGTCTAGGAAAACTTTTTCAAGTCCTTGAGTCTTGGAGATAAGCGTGGATAGGAGTTGCTTCTTTATGCAAGGGCTAATTAGGCCTAGGTGAGTGAGCAATCAAGGATAGAAGTGTTCACCAGTCAAAGGATAATATTTTGAGATTGATATGGGTTTAATAACTCAAAAAAGGGTATCTAAAAAGGTAGGTACTTTTCTTTTTTTTTTCAGAAATTTATGGGCAATTTGCAGATTACTGTCTAGACAGGGCTACTAGGCAAGCCTAGAAGGGCTATAGTGAGAAATGGTGAAAGAGAAATTGATTGGAGTGAATGGTGAGTTGGTTCATGGTATATAGACCATGTTAAGATGATCTATGGTGTTAGGAGTAGGTTGAGAAGCTTGGTTGGAGTTCTGGTATGGTGGAGGTACGAGGTGCACTAGGTGACCTAGGATAGAGTTGGTGCAAGGGGAGATTCAAGCAATGGAAATAATATAATGAACTCATGAGAATGGTTGTGGAAGTGATCTAAAAAGTTAGAGAACCAAGTCATTAGTTACCATTAGAGTTCATTGTAGGTTGTTTGAAGAGTGCAAAAACTAAATTCAGAATTTGCCTCATAAAATAGTATGATTCTAGGACATAATCCCCATTACCAAACTTCACAATGCATGTTTGGGATGATATTTAGCAAAGTGGTGCATTTATTTCTAGGTTTTGGACATGTTTCCGGTCTAACCTTCAAAAAAATTAGAGTTTTTCCATTACTAAGGGGGTCTGATATGTGCATTTGGATGTTCAAATGAGTCAATAAAATCATGATTTTGATGTCCAAACATTCTGATTGCACCCTATTTCAAAACCATATCTTCAAACATTTTCTTTAGACATGTATCATCCAAAAATTTCTCAAACTTCATGACTTCAAAATTTTGATTCTTCTAAGTTTGTAGCAGCAGAGGGACTATCTTGTGCTCTTAAGTTGGCTTGTCTTCAGACTTAAATTTTTAGATTTATCCTTAGACTTCAAATTTCTCATGTTTGGTTCAAAGCTTCATTTACAGTCATCTAGGTGATTCTTTCAAGGTCATGGAATTCAAATTAAATGGTAAAATGAAGCGGTTAAGGGTTTGAAGTTAACTTCTAAACTTGTTATCCTTACGAGATCATTAACTTCATGCATTCTTTTATGTTGTAGGAGTGATTACTTGAGATAGTGATAAGCAAGGATAAAAAGGATGCAACAATCGAGGGAATCTTGAGAAATCACAAAGGCCCTATTCGAGTTGATCTCCCACATAGAGTCTAAGGTTTGAAAAAATGGGTACTAGGCTACAAGGACATTGATGTCCTCCTATGCAAGTCAACTCTCCACTTGATAAAATGCTTGAGGAATAGGGACTATCTTATAGGGAGATCAACTTGTCACTATTTACATAAAATTTCCATTAGGATCAAACAAGATTCAATTATGGGACAAGTTCTTAAGGACTCCGATTTGTCCCTATGAGGGTCAATTTTCCGCTAAAGGAGTGCAAAAGCAGAAAATTATCAAGGCTAAACGATTATGAGCCAACAAGGTAACATATAAGGGAATCAATTGGTTAATTGTTAGAATTTATTCACTTGAAGATTATTATTTGAGAGAAAATTATATAATATGGAGGATGTATGGTTAGTATTGGGATTGGATATAAATTTACCCTTAATTTTTTTATGTTTTCCAAACTCTGTTAGAAATGCCACTCACCAATAACTTTGTGTTTTCCAACTTTCTTGACAAGTCCTAGAGAATCATGTTTTACCACAAAGTTGAGGTTTTGATGATGTTATAGATTTGTAGCTACAATGTTTAATTCTTGGTTTAGTATAAGATTCAAGTTACATTTATGCATTGTTAATAGATTTGTTTTATTGAGGATTTGTGTTATTAAGTGCTTGAGTGGGTAAGATATTGTCTTAGTGCCATTCATCTACCATGATGTAGTTCAAAATAGACACTCATGAACTCATAATCTTGGATTCTATCACAATGATACTCCATTTGTCCATTAATGAGAAGATTTGACATATCAAGTATCAAAATATGGTGACTGTGTGAGGGTAACCATAGTTACAAGCTAGCCATTTAAACAATTCTCTACACAGTCGCATGATTTATCATAAGGTTCCAGTTGGTTTGGGTCTTGTAAGGTTCCATGATTGTAGAAATCGATGGAAATACAACCTGTCCAAAGAATGCCAATTTTCTCAAAGACAACACTTAGAAAGAAGAGCTTCAAGAAATTTGGGAACATGGAGTTCATGCAAACAGGTAAGAGGATTTCACTTAGGCTAGGATTCCCAAGTGTGGAATCTTGTCTAACTCAATAGGATTCCCATATTGTTGCAAATGGACAAATAGTTTAATGGATAAACACAATAAATATAAAACAAATCACTTACAGATGGTGTCATGAATTTGAAACAAATCACTTATAGATGGCGATTCAATCACTTCAAGGCATGCGTGCCTTCCGTTCATGCCCTCCTAATTCAGCTCTTCTTTGCTGCATAACACAATGAATTGAAGTGAAACCTTTTTTTAAGTTATATTGATCGTGTTTGTAACATTTATGACAAAATGTTCTAGTTTTCGTAATTCTGACCAACATAGGAATGGATTAAAAAAAATCAAAGTTTTCATTCTATAATCTGACCAAGAAAAACCATTTTAATGCTAAGTCAGAAATATTGGTCAAAAATTAGGGTCAAATGTTCTAGTGTTTCTTCTTCATTTTGATTTTGGCAGATTAAGAGTCAGAGCTACCAGTGGTAGAAATTCTGCCTCTAGTTTTAAGTTTTAGGTTTTTAGGTCTTTAAAATTTTGAGAATTGAAGATGGACACACCAATCCGTTTGAGATGCACACTAGATGACTAGAGGTCCTTTTTGGGAAATGTCTCAGAAGAAATCCCCACTTCCATTTGTAGGGACGTTGGTGGCAATGCTTTTATAAATTCTATTGTGTTGATGTTATTGGGTTGAGAGTTCCTTGAGAATGCTGATAGATACCATGTCTACACGTACATTACGTCCCAATTTTTTGCATCTCTCCTTGACCTCGAAGGACAGAAGGTGGATATGTTGATGTTGTTGAGGAAGGTTTTTAAGGAGAAATTACTTGATGATGATGTCAATGTTGTTTTTGCGAAATTAGGGGTGGGGATCCCTTGGCCAAGAGATATACCCAAGCTGTTGGAGCTAGGAATAAATGTGGCCAGACAACCCTTTCTATTGAACCTCAATGAAGAGAAACTAATGTGACATGGGAAATGGGCATGGCTTGGGAGGGATTTTATCTAGAAATGGTTTTTCCTTGATGAATTCAACGAGTCGAACTACAAATGGCTTGAAGAATTCTTAGAGATTATCCTCTCTGGAAAATTCTACTCAGACAAAAGGGATGATGAAGATCCCTAGTTTACCCATTCTTGTTACCTTGGTATTTTGACAATGGACATGCAAAGTTTCCTTTTTTTTTTTTTTTTTATACTGATAAGAAGTTCCTTGTTGGTTTCTGTTTTTATTGTTGGATGAAATTTTATGAAAAATATATAATAAAATTTTTCTAAGTTCGTTTCAATTTTCTTTTTATGGTTACAAACAATTATTCTTAGACTTCTCTATGATTACAATATTTTAATTAGTTGCTTTACCTGTGTATTAGACATTTAAGTATGCTTAAGTGATGGATTAGTACTTCTATTTTTAAATCTAAAGGCTGAGATTCTGAATTTTTAAAATGATTAAGTTTCTTTATTAGTCCAGAGACAAAGCAAGTTTTTATTTTTAATTTTCCAATGTGTCATTTTGATGTGTGGCAATGTAATTTTGATAATAATAAGATAGAAATAATTGAATTCAATTCAATGTTAAAGTTGAGCTAAACATTACTCAAAGTATAATTAATTGTTAAATATTTCATTTAATTAGAGATGTAACATTTTTAAAGACAGTGACTGCCAACCATTGGATGGTCACAGATCGACGATGTAGAGTGAATTTCGGGCTGAAAGGGAAAAGAGACCCTATTTTTGCAAACCTACTCCAGAAACAAAGCATGTGTCACAAATTCACCATCAAATAAGTATAATTAATGAAGATGTCCTGCTTCCCTCTTTTCCCCACATCCTTCATTCCTAGGTGCTTTCAATTTTCTTGTCTAATTTTTATCATCTCACCGAGGATTATATTCCATTTATGGAAATGGAAGCTAGGTTGGTTAATCCTGATTTTGTGACCATTGGTACCATTCATGAGGCTATTTTGCATTATAATCTAAGAGAATCCACAGCTTGGGTAGGAGGATTGTTTCCTCCTAGTCGGTTGGATCGGGACCTAGAATTTGTAAAACTATATAACTCTTTTAAGCTTGACATCACAGCTAAGGATTCTGTAGCCTTTAGGAGAAGGACGGGCCCTATGGTGGAATTTATACCCACCTTTATCATGGCAGACACATATAATATATTTGATAGCATGGCTATTATTCTCAATTTTTTGAATGATAATGGTTTGGCAGTACCTATTGCGGGAACTTCTTCAGCTTCACATTCCTCGCCTTCTTCTTTAGAATCAGTCTCCTTTAGTCGTCAATGCAAATGCCCATGCCACTGCCATGGTAAGGTCAAACCTAGGTAATGGTCATATGGGAGATCTTTTTTGAGTTTTTAAAGTTGCATGACACTCTTGGCTTTTTGGGTTGTTTAGTCTCAGGTTTTGTGGTGATTATTACTGGTAGACATGGGTGTCATAGTAAGAGGGACTGACAATTTTTTGAGTAGATGGCCAGAGGTTTGGGAATATACTTTTGATCCTTCATTTGTGGCAGTCACTAGTTTTGGGCCATCGTTTGTTCCTTTTTCCTATATACTTGGGGGCTTGTATAAGAAGACTGGTTTCATTTGTAGCGCGGTATCATGGCGTCTATTTGAGCTGAATGTGTGGGTTCTCGTAACTTTTGGATCATAGTCAAGTTGGGGATTTCCATGTTTATGTATGTATTGGCAAGGAAGGAGGGTTTTCTTATATGTTTCTTTCCCTCCTGAGCCTTTGGAACATATTTCTATATAATAAAAATTATAATAGCTCAGCCATTTTTGCTCAAAACAAAAAACTAAGTATAATTAAAATTTAAATTGGACTACACTCTAAAACTAAACATTTATTAAATGTAATAACTAATAAGCTAATGTTGTAATTTAAAATGATTAAGTGACACATGTCCTAGTGACATTAGATGACCAGCCAATAGTTAATGGGGCCTGCGACACATGATAGTGATAGCCAGTGATTGTTTCATGAGCACAAATCAACAACGTGTAGTGTATTTCGGGCCGAAAAGGAAAAGAAACCCAATTTTTGCAAAATTATTTAGGAATAATGTAAAGGAACTCAAAATCACAAAGTCATAGAATAATTATCACTTACCTTTGCGTCAAATTAAATTGCAGCAATGCAGTGGTGACTCGCTAATGCAGTATGCAGTTGCACTCAATAGTCAACAGTCTGAAACCTCACTATCGATCAAATATAGAGATATCATAATGTTTTTATACTAATCGTTATTTGGAAAATTTAGCGGGATACGATATATTTGTATTAGGTATACAAGTATTTTGCGAGGACCACATAATTATAACACATCTTTTATTATTTCTGAGGTGATTATGGGTCATCCAATACTTTCGCATGATTAATAAAGTTGGCAAAATTATGTCAGTTAGAGACACATGCCTGTAAAATGCCACAAAAATATGGGGCTACCTATAAATATATATGTATAAAACGATTAGCAAATATAGGTCGTCGATTTTGGGTCACTTAGAAATTATAGGAGAATGTTTTAAATATATGGGGACCAAAATTTATATTGATTGGTGATAATGTGTAAGAAATGGAAAAATTAAACAAACCAACGAGCGATGGGCTCGGGATTTGGACACAATATTAATAAATTTTGCGCGATAGGGTCGATCTAATATCTAAAAAATATTCACCAATTATAGGGTTGCCGACATGCGACATTCAGCAAATGTTGAATAATCACCACTAAAGTTGTGTGTGTGTGTGTGTGTGTGGCTAAAGGGGTTTTCCTTAGTCAACCACCTATTTTAGTAATTCTTAGCTCCACAAATAAATAATGTTGTAAATAGGAATGTGTCCAGTCTTGGATATCAAGTTTGTCTAAGATAGAAATGAGATAAAATATATGTAATAACAAAAGAGATCTACCCTAGTATGTTAGAGTAAATACTATATGCAATTATGATCAAATTATATTAAAATCAATATTAATGAAACCAAATAGAAAGCTTGAATTTGTAGATCATATGAGGATAACAAGAAATTGTACCCATCTCAAAGGGAGGACTACAAGCCAATCATCAGTCAGGGATCTCCTAGTCATCTTCATAATACATTAAGAGGCTCAGTTTTTGAGGATGTAGTAGAATGATTGAGATCAATTTAATAGTAGACTTGAATACTTAACAGGGAGATCTTCACTTCATAGAATATCTTCAAATTACAATGATAAGTCTTCACAATTGCATCTATTCCCTTTTAACGTCTAGATCCTAGAAGAAAATGAAGTGAGATAGATTTGAAATTTATAAGACTTTCAAGATTATTGGTATACAAAACTTGAATAAGGCTGACTTTTAATTTAGAGGAATTCCTTAAATTATAATAACAAGTTACAATTAAAAATCTAGCCCAGATTTAGCATGTCAAGGGTGAATTTCAATGGAAAGCTTGTAAAATTTACAACCTGCTCCACCTGGGTTACACTTGTTGAGGCAAAACTGGTTCAAATTTTGATTGGGGCTTTATTTAATCATACATAGTGTTAAATTATGTGTCAAATTGGGTTATGATAAGAGAAAATGTTTGAAATAGACCACATCTGTTAAGAGTGCCTATGTGTAGAAACCATGATTGAGTGGATTAAATAATTAAAGGGGCACACTTATAATCAAGGGGCCCTTATAGATATTTATGACATTGGATTAATAAAGGACTCGTATTCTAAATTTATTATTTATTAAAATACACCATGAAGTTCTTTAATACATGCTAAGGTGAAACAAACCGAAGTGAGTGCTAACAAGAACAAAATTTTACACCTTAGCAAGATGCATACAATATTTTATTTTACAAATTGCCTAGGAATTTATGATAATAAAATATCTGGGATCTTGCCCATTTATCATTTCTTATATGTATAGACCTTCACTTCACTAGATATCTTCAAATTATAGAGATAAGCCTTCAAAATTACTCTTGATCCTTTATTTCTAGTTGGAAATCAAGTGAGATAACTTTTCTTTGAGATGACTTTTCTATGATGGAAATTTTGAATCACCCTATACTAGTGCTTTTAGACTAAAATTTAAGTCAAATGTAAATCATGGTTAGGGGATTCCTATATTTACAAAATTAGGGTTTAAGGTAAAGATAAATACAAGGGGGCACCCACTGTGAAATAAGGTGCATGTATTCAAATAAAACTTCAAAGTCCTTATTGAAATTTTATTACATTTAATTAATAAAAGGCTTGGTATTTTAAATTTATTATTCGTTAAATATAACTAGAGAATGTATTTAAAGGGGCCCTCATTGAAGTTTAATCAAGAAATGACTCGTAATTTGAATTTGAATGTATAATGGATTACATAATTAAGGGGCAATGCATGTAATAAAGATGTCCTCATAGAGATTGAATTAATAAAGGATTTATAATTTAAACCTTTTAATTAATTAAATCCAAATGAAGTCCTATGATACATGCAAAAACCATACTAAAAAGAGTATTAAACAAGTGTAAATTGTACACCTAAGCAAGGTGCTTACTATTTACAATGCTACAAGAACTCTCTAAGGCACTTCCTATGGATCTTTCACTAATTATGGTTGAAATGCATTTTAGATAGACTCTGGACTGTGAAGGGATCCTCTTTAAGGGTAGACAATTTCTTCTACAAGGCATTTAGCCTCTTTGTGCCCTTGTGATTCACATTAACATCCTCTCTTGACTTGTTAAAAGAATATTAAGCAATGTCATTTTATGGTTTTTCCTTCTTAAATGGATTTTTGACAAGAGTCTTGCATAGATTTGCTACCTCGTTCTCATTTTTATATACCTCTTACAGTAGTTTCTATTTAGACATTCTCCCTTCAATTATTTTTGCCACCTAACTCTCTTGTCTTATACCTTAGATGGTTCCTACAATACTACTCCATTAGATTCTCTTGAAACAATGTTTCCTCTTGGACAGAACAATCAGATTATTTTGTTGGGTCCTCTACTAGGTTCGTATCTCAAATTTCTAAAATATTAGAATTTGTTTCCTATTCAATGAACAATTTTGGTTTGTTTCACCTCTAATTTGTTTTACCTTTAATTATAAAGAAATAAAAAATTCTTAACATTTTATCAATGTTGAATGCAATAGTTTACTTAAGATAATGAAAAAATACTTTATATTTTAATTAAAGCTCTATATTAAAATTGATACTTGAAATTTTATTAAAATATTATTAAGTTAAATTTGTAATAGAACTTACAGTTTAAACTAAAAGATAATAATAAAGTTGTATATTGATACTATTAAAAGATTTTTTTATTGTATATGGAAATCATAGGCTAGGGGAATAGTATACCTTGTGACCTCATACTTAAAATAGGAAGTTCACGCCAACCAAGCTAACACCAATTCAAATATTAAAAGATCCTACTAAATAATAAAATTATATATTTTTAAACAAAGATTAAAATAAAAATTTAATTATCATGTTAAAAATAAATATATTTATTTAATAGCATTCTAATATACTTTGTTGGATTCATAACTTTATACATATGTAAATAGTTAATTTTTAAAATGTAAATGATTACATTAGGACAACCATTAGCTAAAGAAAGCATTATATATCATAGGGAATATATATTTTTGTAATTATGGGGAAATCATGGAATACACATTTTGACAAGGTTGATTATGCTATATATGGAAGATGGGTCAATTCTTTCTAGGTGGAATAATAACTAGATATTATTCAATTTTTTCTCCTTTGCAAGAAAATACTGAAAAAAATTATACCACTTTATTTAATTAAAAGAATTATATTAAAAGAATTATTAAAAGAGTTATCCATGTGCTAGCATTTTAGTAGCAGGCTCCTCCAAAATTTTGGGTGAGGAGATGTGCAGCCGCTTGTTCTTAGAGAAATACTTGGTGGGTTTACATAATGTCATCATCAATATGGACTCCAATCTCACCATCCTGTTACCATGGGACTTAGCCACGGTCATCTCAACTTCAGCCCCTTAATGATCAAAAAAAAAAAAACAAAGAATTGTATGATTACTAAATAATATTATAATTACAATATAAATAAAAATGTTATAGTTAAAATATTGATAGTTACAAAATATATTTTTAAAAAAATTATTATAATAATGATGAAAATGATAATCAAATTACTTCCAATAAAAATTTAATGCTTCATCTATCATCGAGATTAAAAATATTATTTATTATTAGAAACTTGAAACTCTAATTATCCCGATAGGAAGACACCGTTATACGTGTTTCTCCAATGACATAAACCTGTATAGGAGGTCATCACAATCACTGTAAGAAAAAAGGAAAAAGGTAAAAAGTGTATGGGCTATGGTTCCAAGACGAGATCAAGAGAGATTCTTGCATGGGAAAAAGTTAGAGAGGAAGATCAATCAGGTGACAGGGTGGGAGGGCCAATGGGGTTTGATGGTAGGTACAACTATTTGACAACTACTTGGCACAAATAATATTATAGATAAATAATAAAATATTAATAAAATTTATCTAATTTTCAATTTTTGGAAATTGGAAATTTGATTTTATTTGTTTTCAATTGATTTTGAGGAACCTTTTCTTAGCTACCATTGACTCGGCATTATTTAGACTTATTGAAAGGTTCTATTTAGATTCATTGAGAGGTTTTTGTATTGAACTTTAGAGTACAGGAAATCCTTTGTTATTTCCTTTGTTCCATTGGAGTTCTCTTTTCTCAAAAGAGTTGTAGTAAACCATTATCATTTTTAAAGTATTGCATCATCTACATTTAAATAAATGTTTGTTTTTGTCTGAATCATGTTACCATTTTGAAGATGTTGTCTTCAATCTTTAAAATATTATTTTTGATATAAGTTTTTTTTCATGTTATTTATTTCTCCTATGTAGCATTTCAACTATCTATGATTTTATAATTTATTATATTTTAAAAGGATGAAATTTCTCAATGAATACATTACGCAGCGGTTGACTAGTTTGAAGGATTTCTCTTAATAATACATGGAGGGTATGATATTTAATTGACTATTGATTTGCATAACTCTAACATATTTTCCACTTAATCCCATGGTTGAATTATAGATTTGTCTTTCTTGCTCTTTTGTTTGTTCTTTCTTCTGCAGTCTGGCTGATCTTGCTTTGTCTCCATCATATTTGTGTGTTTCTGTCTTTTTGGAACCCTAGGCTGTTCTTGTTTCAATATGCTGTCTATGTTTCATATCCTTGTCAAAATCTGATTTTTATTCTTTATAAAAATATAGATCATTTCCCTTGGTATCTTGACATAATAAGAATCAGACATATCTTCTATTTGAAACCACCATGATTCAAGATCCCGTTCATAATGACTAAGCAATAGTCTTCAATGAGATTTTTATTTATTTTTATACTTACATCGTTCAATTTCTCCAAAATCTAGCTTGCTATTTCTATCGTTTTTTTCATATTGTCTTTTCCGTGAACTGTTAAATTTAGCTTGCCTATCAGTACTCTATTTATTAATTATTATTCTGTGGCCTATACAAGCAGAATCTAGTAGCGAAAACTCCATGTCACTACATATGGATCCCATAAACACATCCAACGTTTGGTCCGATAAAAGTAGTTCAGTCTACCGCGGAGTTACTAGGTGTGTTTACATTTATTTAAAAATATAAAGACATTTTCACAGATTTAAGTAAAATGATTGAAGTACCCTGACCTGGGACCCAATGCAGGCATATATTTACAGGGAGATATGAAGCCCATTTGTCGGATGACAGCTGTCTAAGGGTCCGTTTGGCAGTAGGAATACCATATTCTGGATATGGTCAATTCTTGAAGATCATGCAATTCTGGAAGATACATATCCTCAAAATGATATCCAGAATATGGGTTGGACCCGTTTGGTTCACCCGGAAGTTGACTGGGAAGATGCATTTTCTGCGTTTGGGTGCCACAATCTAGAATTGGAATACGCCCTAAAATTGGAATATAGTTTGAATAACGATTTATTTTATTATTTAATTTCTTTGTATATATAGTTAATTTATAAATTTTGGAAAAATGTAATTATGTTTTTGATATTTTGTAGCAGTTTTTAAATTATTATTTTATTTTTTCTATGGCCACTAAAAACAAACATATTTTTTTATTTGGTTCATTTTATAATATTTTTATATAAAATTGTGTTTACAAGTATTTTTAAATTTTAACATTTTTTATAATTTATTTTTATATTTTTATATTTTGTAAAATAAAAAAACTTCAAAATACACAAGGCGTCAATATAAACAATTCATCTCTTTTATTAATTATCTTTTTCAAAATGTTGCCTACAACCCAGCTCACTAGGGGCACTGGTAAGAAAGAGCCGGCTGGAGAAAACCTCTGGTCTAGCCCCAAAAAGAAAACTTGATAAGATTACAAATAAATGGATGAGGCATTCCTCATTACATAATGCAGATTTGAAATTACAACCAAATTAATGAGGCATTCCTCATTT
>MU226243.1:38648-83989 GCA_018584345.1 Thuja plicata
ATAACCTCATGGAAGCTCTGGCTATTTTGTTTGCAGTGCAACAGTGTTGTTATCGGGGCTGGCGGAGCATTATATGTGAGTCTGATTCGCAGGTGGTTGTGCATTTATTGAACAAAAGGAACTTTGGTACAGTTGACTGGCATTTGGCTTTGGTTGCTCAGCAGATCATTCAGTTATGTACTTCTTTGGATTCTGTGTCCTTTATGTATATTCCCCGAGAGTGGAATGGTGTGGCTGATTGTTTGGCCAAATGGGCCTCTGAGCATGGGCCGCCTTGGAACATTTCTGACCATTCGATGCTTCCCTTTGATTTATCACAGAGGCTGGGTCAACTTGTTGACCAGGACAAGGCTCTGTAATTCTCTTTGTGTCTTGTTTTGTTCTGCTCTCTTTTGTTATCAATAAATTTTTACCCCTCTTTTAGTCAAAAAAAAAAAAAAGTTTCAGATCTATGATTTAACAGTCCAATGATGTAACGCAGGCGCATTTGATGAGGAGGAGAAAGCTGCCAAAGCTTACGATCTGGCGGCTCTGAAGTATTGGGGTCCATCAAATTTAACTAACTTTCCTGTATAATTTTTCTAGAAATTTCATAAATTTTAAAGTTTCCTGTTATTTCACTTTCTCTCACAGAAAAAGGCTTTGATTCCACTTTCCCTTATGAAATGTTCAGCATGCTCAAATTTTAAATCATTTGGCATTCCGGTATAAAATGCTCAAAGTTCTGCTATGATTAAACCATAGTATGTAGTCAGTCTTATTTATTTATGCTATTAGAGTTTCAAGCCCTTCTTTTAATACTTTGGACCGTCTGTATCAAATGCAGATAGAAAACTATGAGAAAGAGTTGGAAGAGATGAGGAACATGTCAAAGGAAGGATATATTGAATTTATAAGGAGGTAATTAGGTTTCCTTCCATCAATGAATCCACAAAGGGTTTGCCAGATATGTATAGAGCAGTAGATCTGGATAAAGATTTTAGTGAATATCATAATTATTTTCTAGTACTAAAGATTGGTTCAACTTGGAACAAAATCTGCATTAGGTTACAAATTGGTTCATAAGGAACTGTCACGACGTTTACTTGGATTTATGTTTATATATTCTATAACGCAGACATATATTTTTTTCAGTTTATAATATTCGTGTGGATTTTTTATCAGTTTATAATTATAAAGATTTTAGTGAATATTATAATTGTTTTCTAGTACTAAAGATTGCTTCAACTTGGACCAAAATCTGCAATAGGTTACAAATAGGTTCATAAGGAACATTCATAACGTTTACTTGGATTTATGTTTATAAATGCTACAACGTAGACATAAATTTTTCAGTTTATAATATTGCTGTGTATTTTTTTTTTCTCTTTTTTTGAAATTCTTGTTAATACATTTTAGAACATGGTTGTCAAATCTTTGCGGCGCATATAATTGCTCTGAATTGTCTCTGGATTTTTAGAATTCAGGTTTATACATTCTAAAATATAGACATGTATTTTTAATCCATGATATCAATCTGAATTGATTTTAGATTTGAATGTGTACTTTTCTCCTCCAACCCTCGCCTAATCTCAATTTTGCAGGAGTAGCACTGGCCTTTCTTCAAGGAGATCAGCCTATCGAGGAGTAACACGGTTTGGATTTAACAGTTTACTTGGATGAACTTATAAACTTATCTTAAACATTACTTTGAAAAGATGAATTTAATTTAAATCTTTCTTAGAGAAAGTGAGTCACATAAAAGCGAGCATTGACCTAATGTTACTGTACAATTCGATGATATATTTTTCGCAGGGCTCATAAAGATGGAAAGTGGCAGGCTAGGTTTGGAAGGTTTGATAGTAAAAGAGATTTGCTCCTGGGAATATTCAGTGAGTACATCTTTCTCAGTTTGTAGCATAATGCTTTAAATAAACGCTTGTACAGTAAATTGAACTATAAGTTCTTGTTTTATAACTCAGCCGATCAGGTAAAGGCAGCCGAGGCTTATGACATTGCTGCAATTAAATTGAGAGGAGAAAATGTTTATACAAACTTTGACAAAAGCAGATATGATGTTGAAGCCATCATGAAGAGTACACTAAATGTAGGAAAGAAAATAAAGCGAACTAAAGTTGAAGTAGAAGATAAGGAAACCAATGGGGACAATGATCGTCTTTCATTTAAGCTGTTTGGCTTCGAACCTACAAAAATTAATGTGGAACCCACAACCATTAACTCGCATGGAATCTCGAAAACTATGGTAACTGACCATGGACTGGTGATGCGAGGTTCGTCTCTTCCTTCACACTCTACAAGATATGATGTTAAAGGCATCATGAACAGCACACTACCAGTGGGAAGGAAAGAAAAGCGAACTAGAGTTTTAGGAGGTCATAAGGAAGATGGTTTTCATTAAAATCTGTTTGGCTTCGAACCTACAACCATTAATGGGGATACAATCTCCAAAACTACGGAAGTTAACCACGGATTGGTGATGGGAGGCTCCTCTCTTCCATCACACGCTTCTCTGGCATCACAATTCAGTCCCTCTGGATTTTGTTTCCCTGGGGAGTCTTCGGGTCTTCTAAGAGCTGGACATGAGAATATTATGCCTAATACCAATGCGGAAACATCCTCTCTTCAGAATTCTGAAAATGGGCGTAGTGCAGGAGCTGCATGTCAACCTCCTATTATGTTCAATATCTGGAGCGATATAAGGAATTCGAAGTAATATATGGATTCTAAAGGTCTCACGTCAAAGTTTAAAGTGGTTTTTAAACTTGTCATTTCATATTTTATGATTCCAGATGTCAAAATTTCAGTATTTTCACATAGAATTCGAGCTGTCTCACTGTTAAAGATTACAGAGTGCTGTTTAAGTTTGTGTTATGATGCTTTTATGTACTTATTTGATCGTGCTTTTCACATTTTTTTAGACCTGAATCTGATTTACAATTTATCTCATTTTAAAAAGGCTTTCTCTTGATTTTATATTTTTTTTTGATTAAAAGAGGGGTAAAAAATGTATTGAAAGTCAAAGAGAACAATACAACAAAGAGCTCTAAGGAGCCATATCCTGAACAACAAGTTGATCCAGCTTATGAGATAAATAAGGGGGAAGGAGGCTCTGGTCAACAATATTCCAGCCCTGCCCATGCTCAGAAGCCCATTTAGCTAGGCAGTCGGCAACACCATTCCACTCACGGGGGATATAAGTAAAAGTAATAGAGTCAAGAGACCTGCACAACTAGAGAATTTACTTAATAACCAAAGTCAGCTGCCCGCAGACCTCAGAAAGCTCTTGTCTATTCAGCAAACTCACAATAACTTGTGAATCAGCTTCACAGATAATACTACGCCATCCATGCAAGCAATAATGCTCCACAGCCACCAGGATGGTGACGGCCTCCATGAGATTGTTTGTATGAACTCCTTTGTGAATAGAAAAAAGAAACTAGACATCTCCAAAACTACTTCACCCAACACCCCCAATACCAGCAGGAACAGGATTCCCCTGGGAGGAGCCATCAGTGTTGATTTTAATAACTCCAGGCAGAGGAGGAGTCCAATGCCCCTCACGATTAACCCACTGAAAATGATGTTTGGCTCTACTACCATAGCGGTGGGTAGTTGACAGAGGAGCCCCACCATCGAGAGGAAAGGAGAGACGAGTGCAAATATCCACATCTCCAGGATCCAAAGCACCCATCCCCTCAAACTTTGTCATAACAGTCTCATGGAGGGAATGAACAATTTTCCCCCACAGGTGCAAGACTCCAAACTTAACATCCAAAAAGATTCTCCTGTTCCTTTCCAGCCAAACATGCCAAAGAATAAAGGAAGGGCCAATAGCCCAAGCACCCTGTAGAAAGGAGGACTTAGAAGGCGGACGCCCCAATCTAACCCAAAACTCAAACAGGGAAGAAACATGCCAGCACAGGCAGCCCCACGCAAACCACCAAAAGTGCCAAATCTGCTTTACAAAGGATCATTGAAAGAAGAGGTGTGAAACTGAATCCTCACCATCACAACAAAGTACACAGATAGAGGGGCCATGGAAGCCACGCTTACAAAGATTATCCCAAGTGAGGCAACGATTGTGAACCACCAGCCAGAGGAAAAATTGACACTTGGGCCAAGAGAGAGAGTTTCATACTTGCTTCCACCAATGCACTTCAACATCGCTGAACAATAGCCTAGTAAGCTCGAAGTATCCTGAAGAGACAAAATACTTGCCAAAAGAAGCACCTCCCCAAGCCAAAACATCAGGTGCCTGCAAAGAGCTGTAATCCCTAGAGGCAAGTATCTGAGAAAGCTCCCTTTGATCCCGCGTTGAGCCCCCTGGCAACCAATCAGAAGAATTCTTCCATCTATAACCAATAGCGAGGCCTAGATTGCAGGCCTCTTTGTAGTGAGCCACCTTATCCTAGCCATCATGAAGGAAATAATCACAGAGAGTCTGCAGTTGCGGATGATAGATCAAAAGAGGAGGATTGCCATTCCAAGAGTCAGTCCAGAATAGAGCCTCAGAGCCTCTATTACAAATCCAGAAAAGGCGACCCTTCACTAAGTGGGCACCTTTCTTGAGGGTAGTCCACACCATAGAGCCACAACCCTCTAAAGGAAACCTCAGGATATTAGAAGGATCAACTCTAGGGAGATACTTATGTGACAAGATGCGAGCCCAGAGCTGAGACTAGCTGGAGCACCAACGCCAATAAAGTTTGGCAGCAAGAGCTTGGCCACTCAAGATAGCAGAACGAAGACCCAGACCTCCCTCCTTCTTGGGCCTATAGACAGTATTTGAATTAATAAGGCGCCATTTAGAATATTGCAGGTTCCCGCTCCAAATAAACTGTCAAGAAAGGGCATCAAATGCTTTAAGAAAGTAAACAGGGGCTGCCTGAACCATGCTTCTATAAGTGGGAAGAGAGTGAATCACAGATTGGAGGAGAGTCACCCTTCCAGCTGTAGAGAGCCATCCATGAGTCCAATGATTAATCTTATGTCACAGCTTATCAAGAAGGTTCTACCAAAAGAGCCTGGGTTGTCTTCCCACCACAATAGGGATGCCCAGGTAAGTCAGAGGGAGAGACTAAATATGAAATCGGAGGATATCAGCAATCCTCTGTTGAATAGGCCTAAGAGTATTGAAGAAATAAATGGAGGACTTATGGTCATTGATTTTCTGGCTGAAAGAAGCCAAATAAGTATCCAAGGTGATCCTAAAAGCTTCAGCTTCCCGAATCTGAGCTCTGCCTGCAAGAGCAGTATCATCCACAAACTGGAGATGAGAAAGATTGGGCAAACTGTTTCCCCATCGCCAGCCTTGTATCACATTTTGGGAAACTTGATATTTAATAAATTTGCCAAGGCCCTCCGCCATAATAATAAGCAGGTATGGAGAATGAGGATCCCCTTGTCGAAGACCCTGAGAGGCCCCAAATAACTTAGAGGGTGCACCGTTGAGAAGCACCGAGAAGGAGGGAGAAGTAACACAGCTCAAAATCCAGCTCACCTATTCCAAACTGAAGCCAAAAGTAAGAAGAGTTTTCCGTAAAATACCCCATTTAACTCTATCATAGGCCTTAGCCATATCTAGCTTGATGAACATAGAATGCTCTTTAGAGACATACATAGAGTGGATGGCTTCAGAGGCAATAACCACTCCATCAAGGATTTTTTTCCTAGCAACAAAACCTCCTTTCTCTTCAGAGATAATCAGGGGGAGCCAAACCTTTTAATTCTTTCAACAATTAACTTAGTAATGACTTTATAGACCACATTACAAAGAGCGATAGGCCAGAAGAAGTCGAGTTGATTAGCCCCTTCTTTTTTTGGAATAAGAACAAGGAAAGTAGCATTCAACGCTCTGAGCATCTGTTTGTTAGAAAAAGATTCTTGAACCACAGCTAAAAGGTCCTAATTAATAATATCCCAAAATTCCTGAAAAAAAATCAACCAAAAACCCATCGCACCCAGGAGCCTTTCCCTTCCTTATGCTGAAGACCACATCATCCAATTCCAATAGGGAGATCGGCCTCATAAGAGAATCATTCATCTCCGTGGTCACAAGAGAGGGAATACAAGACAAGATAGTATTCTCCTCAATATCAGTGGGAGGAGAGTCATCAGAGAAAAGAGCAGAGTAGAACCGAATAGCTTCCCTGGACACAGCATGTGAGGAAGTGAAGTGGAGGCCATCAGCATTGACAAGAGAAGAAATGTAACTCTGATTTTGGCAGCCCTAAATAGATTTATGAAAGAAAGCAATGTTCTTGTCCCCTTCTTGAAGCCAATCAATCCTAGCCTTCTGCTTCCAATAAATTTCTTCTCTGAGATCCCACTCAACTAAGTCCCTGGAAGCCTGGGACTCCTCTATGCAAAGGGCTTCCAAGAAGCCAAGGTCACAGATCTGCCTAGTAATGACTGCTAGATGATCTTGAGCCCTCTTCTTCATGGTGTGAAGATTACCAAAGCAAGTCTTGTTCCAGTTTTTCAGCTTTCTTTTGACATACTGATGTTTTCTAGAAAAAGAGAACATAGCAGTGTCATACGCTGGGCCACCATCTCTCCACCAGTGAACCATGAAATCATGAAGAGAAGAGTCACGAAGCCACATTAACTGAAACTTAAAAGGGGGATTCTTGGGAGTAGAGACACAACTAGCAGAGAGCTTGATAGGCCAGTGATCAAAACCCCTCCAATCCACAATTTCAGAAGAGAGTGAGAATACCACTATTCCAATAGCAGGAAACCAGAAATCTATCCAGATGTTCTGAAATGGCATCATCCCCAACCCTTCTATTATTCCACATAAAGAGCCCATTACAAGGTAGAACATTAGAAAGATGTAAGAGCTCCATATTCTCCTGAAGCAGATTAGAAGAGGGCCCCAAACGAGCAATACCTCCTTGTTTCTCCTCCAAGCAAACAACAGAATTGAAGTCTCCACCTAAAATCCAAGGAAAGAAAGCATGACAACTTTGAACATGCCGAATATGTGCCCAGAGCCTTATCTTTCCAGGGAGATCAATAGGAGCATACACATTAGTGACCATAATCAACTCCCTCGTCTCTAGGCAAGAGGCAACCATAGAAAGAGAAAAATGACAAGATAGCCACCAAAGAGGGGTAATTTTCTTGGGGTCCCAACAATAGCCAAGCCAGCAGAGCTCCCCTGGGAGCCAATACATTGACATTGACCAAAATACCAAATACTTGGAGAACAACTAACGATGGAATCCACTGAAAGTTTAGTCTCCTGAATACAAAGGATGTCCGGGGAATGCTCTACCACCAAATCATGAATAGCTTTTTGTCTAGGGATGATATTCAACCCCCTAACATTCCATGAGAGAATGATCATTGAGTAGAGTGAGGAAAATGTGCATCCATGGGTTTGATAGCCCCTGACTCTACCGATAAATCCCCTGTAAGCGGAATTTTCTCTTGATCCCTCTTGCGGCCACTTTTTGAAGGAGTAACAAGAGAGACTTTCTTAAATAGTCTTTGCATCAAACCCAATGCAAGAGAAGATCCTTTTCCTTTCCCAGATGCAAACACATCTTTAACCAAATCTGCTAGGAGGATGTCATTGTCTTGTGGAACAGGGGAAACCACCAGGGCACCAGATTCTGGTCCAATAGGCATATCACATGACTGCTGGACAACATTCACCTGGTGCATAAGAGAAGCATCTTGGATAGGAGTCCCCTTATCAACAACTGTTGCATCAGACATAATACTTGGAGGAATACCTTCCTCTAAAGCCATATTATCTAGCACCTCAAAGCGGTTAAAACCTCCCTCTGCTTGCCTATCTAGAAAGGGCCTCTGCTGCCCTCTCCCCTTAGCTTAGCTTTGAGCAGGAATGAAGCCATCCTTGTCAGGAACTGTAGCATTAACCTAGGCTTTCCCCTTATTTGCAGAATTCATCTGGGCTTTCCCTTTTCCTACAAAGTCAAACTGAGCCTTTCCTTTTCCTGCATGTTCATTCTGAGCTTTGTCTTTTCCATCAGTATCCATCTTAAGGTCTGAGGAGGAAGAAGATCCCCCAGGGCCTCCACTGGGAATCTTAGAAGCTTGGTGGCACATACGCTGGAGATGGCCATATTCATGGCATAATCGACAACGGAAAGGTAAAGCCTCATAGTCTAATTGTTGTACCCAGGACGATGAGCCAAGACAAATTTCCAAAGAATCTAGCAATGGGTTATTCAAATCAATTTCAACACAAATGCGGGCAAAAGAGATAACCCTTTTGTCGAGGGATTGATTTGTGATGGCAGCAGGCGTCCCCAGCAAAGCAGCTATCTGGCGCAGGATTTCGTCTCTCCAAAACTCAAGAGGCAGGCACAGCAGGCGAACCCACACAGGAACCTTTGAAGGGAGATCCTCCACAGAATTGAACCCTATATGCCAGGGTTTGACCAACAACCTGACTCGGTTGTAAACATATGGGCCGCCCTCAAAGACGCGATCCCAATCAGACATGCAAGAGAATACCACCATGAAGTAGCTATTCCCTGCTAACATAATGTCCATAGTGCCATCTATTTGCCACGAGCGACGGATCCAGGCTTCAAGAGTAGACAAAGAGATTCGGATCCCAAGAAATTTGCAGATCAAAGCATGCTTAGTCCAGTACTCAACATCTTCCAGAACTACCTCCGGAGGAATGACCAGAACAGGGCAATCTTGACTACGAGGTAAATAGCCATTAACCTTTTTTAACTTCGAGCTCTTCCCAACAAAAGTCGAAGCCTGCGGTTGCGAATTAATCCCAGAAGAAGCTCCGTGAGAAGCCATAACCCCAGCAATCGTCAAAGTAGAGGCCGCTCCACATGCAGCCATCAGAACACCCTTGCAAGCAATACACAGCAACACCACACACGAAAAACCCCAGCCCCAACAGCAGAAACAGGCAAGAGAAAAAAGACTGAGAAAGACCTGCAACAAACGGTAGCAGGCAGCAGACCCACCCCACGCAGAAGCAGCCCAACAGAAAAAAGAGCTAGGGCACGGAGGCCCTAGCTCACGCCCAGCCTCCTCTCAGCGAGCATCGTTTCAAAGTGATCTCCAATAGAATCTTTTTCTCTCTTGATTTTATATTGTCACTATATAGAATGTGCTATTTATGACAATTTCCGAACTTATTTTATTATCACTTTTACATTTCAAAATCCTGAGTCGAATCCTTCTTAACATATCTAATAATCGAGTTTTATCTCTTTCTATGTTGGAGGTTGAAATTCATGTAAACCAAAGTTTTTCAGACTATGGTAACTTTTTCCTTCTATCTACTGAAAGCTATTCCTTAGGACAATATCTATTGTGGCAGATGCTCTCTCTATTTTATGGAATACGTTGAATGCTCTAGCAGTGCATTGTTTACACCGTTGAGACTATTTTTATTGACTACTTTATGTAACGGCTGAATATGGTTGAGAACAAATATAATAGTAAATAAGTCTTTTCTTAAGGAGTACATTTCTAAATATGCTTACAATAAGTGGTTCACAATTCTCATTTAGAACAGAATTGATTCCTTAAAATCCTTTTCTTATAGATTACCTTCTTATATTTGCTTAGTTTATAGAAATATGCCAAGGAAAGGTTGAGGAATTGTTTTTGGGGATGGTTGTAGGCTATAGCACATGGTTAATTTAGATAAAAACCGCAGATATGCCCAATTTCCCATCCACAAACCTTCGAGAAAAGAATATAAGTTATCCCATTCATCCTTTTACAAAATCCTACCTTCATTTGCAAAAATTTATAACTGTAATTTCAAATGTATCAACTAGGCAACAAACCTAGATGAAAAAGATTATTAATGTTCAGGCATGTCATTGTAGACCAACCAATTTCTTTAAATGTATCTTATTTCAGTGGTGACAGAGTCAAGGCCTAATGTAATGGGCAAATATATTTGTAAATTCAAGTATCAAAGCTAGTTATAATCAATACAGAATACAGAATGAGAATTACATTGAAGATTCCATCAATCTACCTCTAAGCTGCGAATATCAAACTATGTAGTACTTTGGATCTTTGCTACAAGAAATTGATACCATAGAGTAGTCTGCCCAGAGTACACTGCACAAATTTTGCCAAAAGGTCTCATCTTCATAGAAGTAAATTGAACTTGTAGCAACTGTTTTCGCTTCCTCGCCATTGCACATGCTCCATACTAACAAGAAAGATCAAAATTTGGTGGCCAGAGACCATTCCGTTCTAGTTGAGTAAAATCAGTATCTGTTTGCATTTGGGGACTAAAATTAGATAGTAGAACCAAAATATCCTCGTGCTCAATTTTGACTTCAAAAAGATTACCCTTATTTATTTTTAAGACAAAGTTTCCATGTTAACCTTGGTAGACAAAATATAGTTTATACCAAAGCTTCTAGAATTTGTAGACAATACACAATATCGTATTAAAAGAAACTCAGATCCCATCCAATCTCAAACTGGAAAATATGGCATAACACGACACTCTAATAATTTTAACAAAGAATATGACAGGTATTGAGAAATCCATTATAGTGATTGACAATATTTACAAATAAAAAACACAAGACCAGATTTATAGTAGAAAATTAAACACAATACACAAAGGGAAAAAAAAGCTAGGTCCTCACTGCTGATTAGGGCATTTCTTCCGGAGACTGCAGCAGATTCATCCACCTTGTAAAATTGAAAAATGGGAAGCTAGGATAAATTTGCACTTTGCATAATGTAAATGCAGATGTCAACATAGAACTAACAAAAACAGACACAAACATGCATAAATCTATAATTATAATTTCAAATGTATCAACTCAAGAGACGTAACAAACCTTGCTGAGATAGAATATTAATGTTCTTGCATGGCATTGTAGACCAGGCAGTTTGTTCAAATGCATTTTAGTCCGATGGTGACAGATTCAAGGCCTAATGTAATAGGAAAATATATTTGTAAACTCAAGTATCAGAGCGAGTTATAATCAATACAGAATAGAGAATGAGAATTACATTTAAGACTCCATAAATCTATTTGCAAGTTGCAAACATCCAACTACATAGGATTTTTTTTTTTTATGAATAGTGCCTTTTCTATTAATAAATATTAAAGTTACATATCCACAAAAAAGAGGCCGGGGGATAGGACTTTGGATCTGGACTACAAAAAAAATAATGCCAAAAGGTCTCATCTCCATAGAAACAAATTGCATTTGTAGCAACTTTTTCCGCTTTCTCACCATTGCACATGCTCCATACTCACAAGAAAGATAAAAGTTTGGTCGTCACATGCCATTACATTTAGTTTGAGTAAAATCAACACGTGTTTGTATTCGGGGACTAAAATTAGATAATAGAACCAAATATCCTTCTGCTCAAGTTTGGCTTCAAAAAGAATTAGTTTATTCTTCTTAGACAAAGTACTTATTTACTTATTTTATCATACTTTTCACAATTTTTAGACCTGAATCTGATTTACAATTTATCTAATTTTAAAATAGACTTTCTCTAATTTACAATTTATCTAATTTTCCTCATCTTTCTACTCTACCACGCATCTTTCCATGGTTTCTTTTCCTTACGTGGTCTCCTTCCTATTCTTTCTCATATGCTTCCTATGAACCTTTTCATTAAAGGAAACAGGGGGATCGAAATAGAAGCCGACATGAAAATTTTATATATTCATAAAAATAAAGCAGGGGAACAGCAAAAGAGACAGACACAATCATATATTAATTAAAATAAAACGTTACGTCAACTGATCTTTCATGTAAACACCATTACCAACCTTTAAACAACTCACATACAAACTCATACTTTTAGAACTTCTGCAGAACTGGACTCTTGCGAGAGTGATTACAAAGTGCAAGCCAATATACTATATAGAAAATTAGGCATCTGCAGAGGAGATAGAAGAACTTATAATAATATATTTTGAACTTTCAAAAATGTCTGTGGCATGGCAAAGAATAGGTTTGAGTTAATACAAAATCCTATCAAATCTTTAAGAAATCTGACTCAATCTCCATCAGTTTTAACCCTAAAATATGTTGTGCATACAGAGCATATATGATATGATTGATTAGATGGTGTAAGTTAGGATTATTCTCAACTCTCCCCCTTAATCACAACTACTTAATCGGCTTGCATTCTTAGCTTCTTTCAATGATGCTTTAGCATCTAAAATCTTCTAGATCTACGGATCAAACATAAGGAATCTCATAATGCTGTAGGGATGTTCTATTCATGAGATCCAACCCATTTGATTACTGGTCCATGATTGGGATTACTGGTCTAATATAGGGCTCTACTCGCCTCAAATATTCTTATACAAATAACAAATACTTCAGAACTGAACCATATCATTTCTTTGTAGATTGAAAACTTTACACATTTATTATCCTCTTCTAATCTAGATCTATTTTATCAACCGCTCTCTTCACTTTCTTGTGTAGATGTCACAAAAAAATTTCTATAGAATCCCACTCTCTCCCTCCCTCCGTACGCACTTATTCGGAGAACTTAAAAAATTCTGCATTCCATAGAACCCAGTTAAAAAGGGGCAACAGAAACAAAACAAAACATACTATGATACCTTCCACTAAAGGTCTTTGGTGAATATGACCTTTAACCAAAACTAAACCGCTCTTTATACGTCACCTTTTAAACACTGTATAGTCAGCTCTTTTTGCAGCAGCATTGCCTTCACACAGGTGATTCCTCTTTTGTTCCCTATTCCTTCCCGGCTGAATCTCCTTTTGACTTTTACAATTGGAGTCCTTGTTCTTTGTTGGTTGGATTTCCTTTCAATGATGAATTGTGTTTTCAAGTAGCTAGAGCATTTCTTCCTTTATTTGCATTAAAAATCCCAGCGATCTACATCCATTAGAATAACTTTAAACTTTTGTTTGTGTCCTCTTCTTACTTGCTCAAATACATCAACTCTTCTCTACTGGAGCCTTAGCCGTTGGAAAATTATAGTCTCCTTCAAAAATAACAATCTTCGGTCCTTTGTATCTGAGCTTTATACATCACACGTACTACCACTTAATGGCCTTTAGAAACGTACTACCACTTAATGTCCTTTCTTTCTAATTGACACTTCGCTAGTCTAGTGCTTTCCTTCCTCTTGATATGATTTGTAAATTCTAGATTCTAATCTTTTTAATCTTCTGCAACTACATGCATGAATAGGGACTCCAATGTCTTCAACATCACTTCCTCTGATATAACTACTCTTATTCTACTAACACTATTACATTATTCATGTTGGAATTTTAAATAATTCTGTTTGTCCCTTTGCCTCTACAGTCACCACCTACCTGTAAGGAGCTCCTAGAAATCGTGCGTATACAACAACAAAAGAAATATTTATGTGCTCTGCATGATTAAGAGTTTGTAGCAGTAGCTGTTGTGTCTTTTATTAGTTGAGAAGTGATTGCTCCATCTCTTAGTGGTCAGTTTGTAAAGAGCTCTTAGCAGTTCCAGGTGCTTGGGGGCAGCCACATAGTGTTGCAAATTAGATTGTAATAAGTTAGATTTTATTTCTGAGTTTGTAGTTTTATTTCTAGAAGTTATTTTCAGATTTAATAGAAATCAAGAAAGAAATATTGCATGCCTTCAACTGTCTTTTGTTTCCATTTGTTTTATTCTTTTGTGCATTCCCAATGAATGGGAAAAATAGAGTTGCAATCTTTGTGTGTGTGGTTTGCCCTATTTTGGGAATTTTGTTTGTGTAATGGTATGAGAGTTCCACCTATGTGGGTAGATTTAAATTTATAAGTTGGTATCAAAGTTTTGTATTTGAACATTTTATAGTTTCACTTTCGTATGATAGTCATTTGGCCCTAAATCCTAATCTTTCTGAGGTTGGGTATTTTTTTTTCTAAGTATTGAAGTTTTTTTAATAGGAGACATGATTGGAGATGAAGGAAAAATATGATAGCAGCCACCATCCTTTAATGGACAAAACTACGCAGTTTGGATAAAGAAGCTGAAGACCAGTGCACTGGTGATAGGAGGTTCGTCTCTTCCTCAACACACCTCTTTGGTACCTCCATTCAACTTGAAACGAAATTTGCAATACGTTAAAAATGGGTTCATAAGGAACTGTCATAATGTTTATATCTTAGATTTAAGCTCATAAATTCTACAACGTAGACATTAATTTTTTAGTTTATAATATTGGTGTGGATTGTTTTTAGATTTTTTAAAATTTGTGTCTATACATTGTAGAATATAGTTGTCAAATCTTTGCAGCTCATGATATTGGTCTCACTTGTCTCTTGAGGTCATGATATTGGTTTCAATTGTCTCTCGATTCTTTCAATTTATGTTTATAAATTTTAAATGCAGACATATTTTTCCATTTTTTTTTCCCCAGTAGTACTGCCTTTTCTTCAAGGTGATCAGCCTACTGAGGAGAAACAGGGTTTGGATTTAACAATTTACTTGTATGAACTTATAATCTTATCTTCTATAACATGTTGTCTTTTGATGTCTCTACATTTTTCTTCCCCGGGAGTATTCAGGTGTTCTAAGAGATGGACATGAGAATATTATGCCTAATACCAATTTGGAAACATCTTCTCTTCAGGTTTCTAAAAATGGGCATAGTGCAGGAGCAACATGTCAACCTCCTATTATGTTCAATATCTGGAGTGATATAAGGATTTTGGAGTGATATATGGATGTTGAAGTAAAAGTTATCTAATTATAATAATGGAGTTTTATCTCTTTTTATATTGGATGTATGCCCAATCTCCCATCCACAAACTTTCGAAAAAAGAATAAAACTTATCTCATTCAATTTGACATTACATGACTTAAAATCTACATACAAAATAAAAGTTGATTTCTTTGGTATCTTCAAAAAACTCACCCTGTTACAAAGTCCTACCTTCATTTGCAATCACATCTTTCTACTCTCACTATTCATACTACCATAAGCCATACAAACATTTGCATATTTCTCTATTCGTGATTAGTCTATTGTGAATATACTTATTTTAAGTAAATCCACCTTCGAGTGGTCTCCATTATGTCCATTCACAAACTTCTGATAATCTACACTTGTTTTAAAATGTTCTATTCCTCACACTATCTACTTATGAAAGTTTTCTTATTTAATTAGGTCTTTGTTCAATTTCTCATAACCAGCAAACTTTTCCAAGTTTTCAACCTTCTCCCTCATACTTACTCTTGTTCTCTATACTTACTAGATCCTCTCAGTGAAATTCCAAATTTCATTTCGGTGCATTACTGTTTCCTCTGTGTTTGTTATGTTCACCCTTTTCTCTCTCCTTTCACAGTCTATTTCTTTTATTTTAATCTGCAAATTTAGTTTATTTCCTTAGGTACCTTCTCTTCTTGGTTCCTAGACAGTTTTCCTCATCTTCCTAGTCTATCATGCATCTTTCCATATTTTGTTTACCCTTTATGTGGTTTACATCCAATTTTTTCTCATATGCTTCCTTTGAATCTTTTTTTATTAAAATACAAAGCTCTCTGAGATTTGAAGGAAACAAGGGGAGCATAAATAGAAGGCAACATAGAATTTTATATATTCATCAAAATAAATCAAGGGAGTAGCAAAAGAGACAGACACAAACATACATTAATTAAAATAAAAGGTTAGATCAACTGACAGTTGACTTAGCTTTAGGTCTTTCACTTAAACACCATTACAACCTTCTATAGACAACTCACATACAAACTCATAGCTTTAGAAGATCTGTAGAACTGGACCCTTGAGAGAGTGATTGCAAAGTGCAAGCCAATGTAATATATAGAAAATTAGGCACCTATAGAGGAGAGAGAAGAACTTATAATAATATATTTTGAACTTTCTGAAATGTGTGTGGCATGGAAAAGAATAGGCTTGAGTTAATACAAAATCTTATCAAATCTTTAAGAAATCTAACCCAATCTCCGTCAGTGTTAATCCTAAAATATACCAGGGTAAAAACAGAGTATTTAAAATATACCATACAGAGCATATAAACTTAACGAAAAGAAGAATAGAGCATATGGATAATTGTATGCTATAGCATACAAAATAAATTATACTGTTAAATTGGTTACAAAATTATAGAACTCTACTGAGTTCGATTCAACTCTATGTTCAAAAATCATTGTTTTTGAGTTGCAACGCCAAATATATTTATAAACCAAGTCACTTGCAGCATTCGGTGAAGACGCAATCGAGAGACTTGGAAGACACGGCAAGTAAAGACATAATCTGATTTTCTAAATCACATTTCCTAGAGAGCAACACAAGATAAATACCGATATGATTTTTTTTCAGGCTGGTGATCTATGACGGTCATAAAACTTGCAATACAAGGAAAGTTAAAATCATATTCTTTGTAGACAAATCACAATGATTACAAATCAGATTTTCTGCCACAATATGTCAGGATAAGCAGGAAGTAGATTTTAAGCACTGGCGGTGGGAGGTAAGAGACAGCGCATAAGAGAAATTATGACAGTTTCAACATTTCCCCTTAATTTCGACGATATATTCTTAAGCAAAACTATTGTAACATCATACGAACTCCAATATTTTCTCTATGAATTTCAAACAACTCCTTTCCCAAGGGCTTTGTAAATATATCTGCATATTGATCTTCTGATCTACAAAATTCCATACAAATTTGATTTCCATTTACCAATTCTCGAATGAAATTATACCTAGTATCAATATGCTTACTTTTCTTATGGAAAACATGGTTCTTTGCTAATGCAATGGCAGATTTGTTGTCCCAATAAATCTGAGTCGGCTCTGCCTGTTCATGTAGCAACTCAGTCAAAATCCTTCTCATCCAAACAGTTTGACAAGCCGTTGCTGTCATTGCAACATATTGTGCCTCAGCCGATGATAAAGTCACAATGGGTTGCTTCTTTGATGCCCATGCTACTGCACCTGATCCAAAACTGAACACATACCCAGATGTGCTTTTCCTATCATCAACACTGCTTGCAAAATCACTCTCAAAATATCCTTTTAATTTAAAATCTGAAATTGATGTATACAAAATGCCAAAATTTGTTGTTCCGGAAACATATCTTAAGATTCTTTTTCTAGCTTGCCAATGTGTACTCATAGGAGACTCCATAAACTTGGATAATAAGCTTACAGAAAACATTATATTAGGCCTTGATGTTGTCAAATACATGAGACTTCCAACCAATCTCTTATATAAAGTCAGATCAACATTTGACCCTTGATCGTTCTTACTAAGTTTTGTACCATCTACCATCGGTGTTGTAAGTGGCTTATAGTTTAGCATCTTTAACCTTCTCAATATATCTTTTGCATACTTAGATTGACATATAGAAATACCATCTTCAGATTGAGTAACTTCAATACCTAGAAAATACTTCATCAATCCTAAATCAGTCATATCCAACTCTGTTTTCATGGCAGTCTTAAAGTTATCTATAGAAAGATCTCCGGCAAAAATCAAATCATCAACATACAAGCAAACTATCAAAATTTTTCCTTCTTGATTTACCTTTGTATACAAGGTCGGCTCACTTGGGCTTCTGCTGAATCCTCTACTATTTAAGTATTCATCAATTCTGGTATACCATACTCTGGGAGTTTGCTTCAATCTATATAATGCCTTCTTTAACTTATAGACCTTATCTTCTTTTCCTTCGATCTCATATCCTAGAGGTTGTTTAACATAAACCTCTTTTTCCAAAACTCCATTTAAAAATGTAGACTTTACATCTATTTGATGCATTTTCCATTTATTTTGAGCTGCAATAGCCAATACCATTCTCACTGTGTCAAGTCTGGGAATAGGTGCAAAAGTTTCATTATAATCAATATCAGGATGCTAACTAAACCCCTAAGCTAAAAGTTTTGCTTTGTGCTTCTCAACCTCACCTTCAGCATTCAACTTAGTCTTATAAATCCATTTAACACCTATACTATTTTTACCTTCAGGCAAAGATACTAGATTCTATGTGTTATTTATTTCTATGGAATCAATCTCTTCATTCATGGCTTTTACCCAAACCTCTTTTTGAACAACTTCATCACAGTTGACAAGATCATATGCAATCAATGCAAAATTTGAAACTTGATCTATTTCATCATTATTCTCATATAGCTCTCTTAAACTTATAGTTTTATGACCTTTGATTCTATTCCTTAATGAAGCTAATGTGGGATTTGATTCATCACTAACCTCTGATTCTGTTCTTTGTTGTCCACCATGACCTGATGGTTCACCGTGCTCTTGAGTTCTGGGTGTTCTAAACTTTGATGAGCTTGCACTTGGAGATTGTCTTTGTGGAGTACTTATAGGAGGTGTATGTGCTTGTGGGATCAACTGCCCATCTTGTATAGGTTCATCATTTGCATCATCATCTCCATGAGGTAAGACAACTCAATCTGCAATAGATTTATCTATGCTTCCATCCCAAGACTCCTTTTCCATGAACTCAACATCGCTACTGATAATATACTTCTTGGTGATGGGATTATAAAGTCTATATGCCTTAAACTCCTCACTGTATCCAATAAAAATACACTTCTCATCTCTTTGGGTACATGAGCATAAGCCACACACCGAAAAACCCTCAAATGCGATACGCTACAACTCTTACCACTCCAATATTCTTGAGGAACATGGTCCTTCACACTCTTAGTGGGACTCCTATTCAGGATATAGACTGATTTAATAATAGCTTCTTCCCAATATTCATATGGTAGATTCTTCTCCTTCAACATACTTCGAGCCATGTTCATAATGGTTTGATTCTTCCTTTCAGCTACTCCATTATGTTGAAGAGTAAAACGAGCAGTGAATTATCTCTTGACTCCATGATCCTGACAAAACTCAATGAAATCATTCAACATATATTCACCTCCTTTATCCGATCTTAGAACTTTGATATATTTTCCACTCTCCTTTTCAACCATAGCTTTAAACCCTTTGAATACACCAAAAACTTCAGAATTTTGCTTCAAAAGACAAACCCAAGTCTTCCGACTATAATCATATGTAAAAGTTAAAAAATAACTATTACCAACCAATGATGGTGTTTGCATTGGTCCACACAAATCTGTGTGTACAATCTCCAATGGAGCTTTCGCTCTATATGAAACTCCATAAACAAATTTTTCTCTCTATGATGTTTTGCTAGTATGCAACTTTCACATGAGCTTGTTGGTTGCTGAATACTGGGCAACCCTTTCACCATCTACTTTTTCTGCAACAAATCTAGACCACCAAAGTGTAAATGGCCATATCTTAAATGCCATTACCATGATTCATCTAAACTCTTAACTTTATAAGCATTCAAAGAGTTAGATAATTCATTTCTTATACTGAGTGGAAACTTTCTATACTTAGTCATCTCTACTCTTGCTATCAGCTACTTGCTTGGATACTTATCAATGATTGTACATACCTCATTTTTGAAGAACACTCTGTAACTTTTTTCTATCAGTTGTCCAATGCTCAACAAATTGTATTTTAAACTAGGTACATAATAAACATCATCTATTGTTCTTCTTTCACCATTTTTGGTATACACAAGAATCACACCTTTACCATTAACACTTACCTTGTTATCATTGCCCAATTTTACCTTAGACTGAATGCTGGTGTCTAAAAAGGAAAACAACTCTTTGTTTCCAATCATATGATTGCTGCAACCACTGTCCAAAAAAAAAACATCACTTGAACTTTATTGGGTCACAAAACAAGTCAAAAAAATAGGTTTCCGATTATCTTCAGATTCCTCTGTGATATGTGCAGACTGCTTACCAGCATCTGCTTGCTTCTTCTAGCATTTATTAGCAAAATGACCATACCTTTTGCAATACAAGCATTATACTTTTGACTTATCATACCTCTGGTTTCCTTGTTGCCAATTTCTACTATTACTCCCCCTCAAGTGAGAAGGGCTCCTTTGAAATTTCTCTTCAAATTCTGAATCAATTTTATTGTCTCTTTGATTAAAGGTTTTGTTTCTTTTTCCATTATTGTTAAACCTTCCTCAGGCTCTGCCTCTACCTCTCATGACTTGTAGTTGAGTTTTGAAAGAATTCTCCAATGGATTATCATCATACCTTGACATCCTTGATTCATGGGCAATCAGAAAACCAGTCAGTTCATCTATATGCATTTTACTTATGTCTTTAAACTCTTCTATGGGCACAACTATAGTTTCAAACTTCTTTGGAAAACATCTAAGAACTTTCTCAATCACTCTCTTTTCTGAGATGTCATCTCCATATTGTCTTAATTGATTGACAATATTCATGACTTGAGTCATAAAGCAATCCACAATCTCGTTGTCCTTCATTTTCAAATTCTCAAAATCTCTCCCCAAGTGTTGCAAGTTAACATTCTTCACATTAGATATACCTTGGTAACAAGTTTCAAGCATGTCCCAAGCCTTCTTCGAAGACTATACACTAGACACCTTTGCGAATATGGTCTCATTTATCCTTCTTTCAATTCTCTTTCAATAGATTTTGATCAACATTTGATAGAGCCAACTCTACTGCTTGGCTGGGAGGCTCTGGATATCCCTCAGTCACAAATCCCCAAAGACCATCAACACGCAGCAATGCTATCATTCTAATGGACCAAGAATCATAGTTTTTCTCTGTCAAAATAGGAACCTGAGACTGAGGAAAACTATTTGAGCCCATCTTAGATAAAGACTCTTTCCACAATAGTCTTCACTCACATAGTCTTTGAATCACACACTGGGCTGCCAGTATGTACAACTTCTTGAAGCAGCAATTTTCAACACTCATAAACGCTCTTTTCCCTCAAAATATTCAACCTCAGCTAACCTCTTCTCTGATACCAAACTTAAGGAAACAAGGGAAAACTAGAGTATTTAAAATATACCATACAAAGCATATAAACTTAACAAAAAGAAGAACAACACATATGGATAACTATATGCTACAGCATACAAAATAAATTATACTGTTAAATCGGTTACAAAATTATAGAACTCTACTGAGTTTGATTCAACTCTATGTTCAAAAATTATTATTTTTGAGTTGTAGTGCCAGATGTATTTATAAACCAAGTCACTTGCAGTAGTCGGTGAAGAGAGGGAAATCGAGAGACTTGGAAGACACAACAAGTAAAGACATAATCTGATTTTCGAAATCAGATTTCCTAGAGAGAAACAGAAGATAAATACCAATCTGATTTTGTTTGAGGCTGGTGATCTATGACGGTCAGAAAACTTGCAATACAAGGCAAGTTAAAATCATATTCTCTGTAGACAAGTCACGATGATTACAAATCATATTTTCTGCCACAATATGTCAGGAGAAGCATGAAGAAGATTTTAAGCACTCGTGGTGGGAGGTAAGAAACAACGCAGAAGAGAAATTATGAGACTTTCAACAAGATCAACTGACAGTTGACTTACCTTTAGGTTTTTCATGTAAACACCATTACAACCTTCTATAGACAACTCACATACAAACTCATAGCTTTAGAAGCTCTGTAGAATTGGACTCTTGAGAGAGTGATTACAAAGTGTAGGCCAATGTAATATATAGAAAAATAGGCATCTGTAGAGGAGAGAGAAGAACTTATAATAATATATTTTGAACTTTCCAAAATGTGTGTGGTGTGGCAAAGAATAGGCTTGAGTTAATACAAAATCTTATCAAATCTTTAAGAAATGTAACCCAATCTCCATCAGTGTTAAGCCTAAAATATGTTGTGCATGCAGAGGATATATGATATGATTGATAAGATAGTGTTAGTTAGGATTATTCACAATACTCTCCCTTATTACAATTACTAAGTTTGGTTGCATTCTTAGCTTCATTCACTGATGCTTTAACATCTAAAATCTTCTAGATCTAGAGATCAAATAAAGAGAATCCCTTAACATTGTTGGAGTGTTCTATTATGATATCTATCCCATTTGGTTACTATTCTATTATTGGTTCGGGTCCCAAACACTTGTATTTTATCCGCACCTCCTAGAATTACATTTCAGATTCTTGGAGATACAAGTGAGCTCTATTGGCCCCCCAATATTCTTATACAAATAATGAATATTGCAGCACCAAACTAGATCATTTCTTTATGCATTGAAAACTTTACACATTCCACATATCTTTTATAAATTTCTCTCTACATCTCTTTTATCAATTGCTCTCTTTACTTTCTTTTGTAGATTTTTAAATGTCACAAAAAGCCTTTCTACAAAATCTTTCATTCTCTCGACCTACACACATATTCATACAACGTCAAACATTCTACATTCTATAGAACCAAGTTAAAAATAGACAATAGAAACAATACAAAACATACTATGATACCTTGTACTCAAGGTCTTTTGAGATTACGCCCTTTTACCAAACCTAAACAACTCTAAATACTTCACTTTTTAAAAACTGTGTAGTCAACACTTTTTGCAGCAGAATGTGCTTAACACAGGTGATTCCTCTTTTTCTTTTCTATTTCTTTGATAGGAAATGACCATTCCTTTTGGGCTGAATCTCCTTTTGACTTATACAACTGGTGTTCTTATTCTTTGTTGGATGGCTTTCCTTTTAAGGCTTAAGGACTGCAACTATGTTTACATGTAGCTTGAGCAATTCTTCCTTCATTTACATTAAAAATCATAGTGATCCTCATCCTCTAGAATAAACCTAAACTTCTATCTATGCCCTCTTCTTACTTGATCAATGTCTCTAACAACAATTGCTCTGATACAACTACTCTTCTTCTACTAACAATACAACCTTATTCAAACCCTAGCTTTGAAATCTCCTTCATCAGTTGTGGCTGATTTAAAAATTTTCACTTGGCTTTGATTGAAACCTATGATCATTTTCAACTAGTAATACTAAAATCATTCTTCCCGGTGATCTTCTACTCCTAGTGAGCATAACCAACATAGCGTTGTTACCAAATAAAGAAAACAAGAGTAGAAATAAATTAGGGGAGCAGCAAAAGTGATATGCATATAATTATATTATTTAAAATAAAGAATTACATCAACAACTAACCTCTGGGTGAGCGTATGCTCTTTCACTTAAACACCATTACAACATTCTATAGACAACTCACATACAAATGCATAGTTTCTAATAGCTCTACATAGTTGGAATCTTGAGATAGTGATTTTAAAGTGCAAATAAATATAATATATAGAAAATTAGGCATAGGTAGACAATAGAAGAGAACTTTAAATAATATATTTTGAACTTTCAAAAATATGTGTGAAGTAACTGTTGGATTTTTAGAATCAAATCCAACTGCTTTGAGCTTCTTTCTTTGACTTCTCAAAATTAAATCTTGTCTATTTGATTTCTCAGAGAATAACTGATTTTGTGGACTTTTTTGCAAGATATGTTCAAATCAGATTTTGTGTAAAGAAAAGATTGTTTTTTATTCTTCCACAGTTATGTAAGAAGTTGTTTATTTTGTATGCAGCAACAAATAAATTGTTTTTTATAAGTGCTCTATGTTATCATAGAAGTATTATTGCAACAACAGTTGTAAATGATTATCTTGTTAAGCATTTATTGCTTTAGATAATTTGTATGCAGCCTCAATAGCTGCAAGTTTATTTATTTTGGTTATTGTAAAAGTTTTTTATAGTTTAATAGAAGCAAGAAGAAGCTTTCATATCTCCAGTAAACTCATTATTTTGTTATCTCCATTTTATTCCGCTTTGCATTCCTACTGATTGGGAAACTCAATTGTAATCTATGTCTATATGCTTTGTTTTTCTCTGCCCTGTCATTAGGAATTTAACTATTTTCTTATTACAGAGCATTTAGATCAAAGTTTTCTGAATATAGAGTAATTCTATATTCTTTACATGGTATCAGAGCGCATTGGTCCTCAATCCTTGTGAGTTTGTGCATTTTTTTTCTGGGTATTAAAATATCTTGCACAAGAGACATGGTTGGAGATGGAGGAAAGAGTTGGTAGCAGCCACCATCCTTCAATGGACAAAGTTATGATATGTGGGCAAAGAAGATGAAGACCGTAATGGTTGCAAATGATTTGTCAGAGTTTGTGGTCAATGACTTTGTGGATGTGACTAACCCAACTTTGTTTGCTTCCCTCTCAAACAATCAGAAGACTCAGTTGAAGGAGTCAAAGAGGAAAGATGCAAAAGCTTTGAGATTGATTGAAACAGCCTTGACAGAGGTAATCTTTACAAGAATAGAAGCAACTAACTATTCCAAAGAAACTTGGGATATCCTGCATATAAGTTTTAAAGGGACTAACAAAGTTTGTTTGGTAAAGCTCAGATGCTTCGAAGAGATTTTGAGACTTTTCTTATGAAGGACAGTGAGTCCATTTTAGATTTCAGCTCAATACTCTTTGGTTTGATAAATCAGTTGAGAAAAAATGAAGAAACCATGGAGGAGCAATGAATCATAGAGAAAATCTTGAGAAGTATACCCTAAAGATTTGATACAATAATTCTCGTCATTGAAGAGGCAAAGGCTCTCTCAACATTGACTATTGATGAGTTAATGGGTTCTCTTCAAACCCATGAGAAGCACCTTAAGAGGTCTACAAGTTCTTCTGAAGAGAAAGCTTTCAGAGCTCAAGCCAAAGAACGAGGTATGGGAAGATGAAGAAATAACTCTGTACGAGGCTCAAGAGGCAGAGGTCAAGGCAACTCCAGAAAATAAAATGTTGAAGGAGAAAACTCAAGATGAGAAGGCACCAATCAGGGAGCTAGTAGCTCTTAGAACACCTCAAGAGGATGGAAGAAGAACAGTAGCTCAAACAAGAGCAATATTGAGTGCTATTAATGCTATAAATTTGGGTATTATGCAAGTGAATGCTGGAAAAAACAAGGTGATCAGTCAAAGCAAAGTGAAAACATTGTTGGTGTGAAGGTGGGTGATGGAAATAATCCCACAACTTTCATCATGTGCAATATTAGTGAAAAAGGCAACCCCGAAGTCTGGTATTTAGATAGCGATTGCAGCAACCGCATGAGTGGTAATGAAAGTGTTTTTCTCTTTCATTGATAAAAATATAAAATATGAAATTAGAATGGGGAACAATGGAACTGTTCTAGTTGTGGGCAAAGGATCTATTATGATCCGCACCAAGCAAGGTGAGAAACAAGAAATTCATAATGTTTATTTTTCCCCTAGTATAAACTCCAATTTGATGAGTGTTGGACAACTCACTCAAAATGGATATAAAGTGCTGATAAAGAATTACCAATGCATCATTTGTGAGAAGGATGGGAGTAAGAAAATTGTTGCAGCAATCTAAATGACAAAGAATCAGATTTTTCCATTGAAGGTAGATATGTGTTTCTCTTGATAGTTAGTAGCTACACCTCCCAAGAAAGAAATACAACATTAATCAGCCTTCAAGAGGATGATTGAAGACCCCTCCAAGCTATAACATTTAAGGTATGAACATCTTGGCTATGCTGGCTTAAGTTTATTGTCCAGGAAAATATTGGTAACTAATTTTCCATGGATAGAAGAGTTCAATAGCAAGTGTGAGGCTTGTATTTTGGGTAAGCAACATAGGCTTCCCTTTATTTCTGGTAACTCTTGAAGGGCAAGAGCACCATTCGAGATGGTGCATACTGATTTAGTTGGATCTATGCAAATAAATTCCATTAGGGGGATTACTTATTTTATGACCTTCATAGATTATTTTAGTCATAGAACATAGGTGTATTTTATGAAAAATAAATCTGAAGCTTTTGATAAGCTTTTAAAATTTAAAGTGCAAGCTGAAAAAGAAAGTGGACAATATCTTAAATTCCTAAGGTTAGATAGAGGGGAGTAATATACCTCCAATATTTTTGTCAAGTTTTGTATGAAAAATGACATGAAGAAGGAGCTAATAGCCAGTTATAATCCACAACAAAATGGAGTGGGTAAAAGAAAGAATAGGACCATCATTGAGATGGCAAAGGAGCATGATGAAAGAAAAAAGACTATCAATTTAATATTAGGGAGAAGTTGTAGCAACAACTGTCTATTTGATCAATAGAAGTCCTAAAAAGGCTGTCCGTGACAAGATTCCATTGGAAGTGTGGGCAAAGCATAGATGGATGGTTGAACACTTGAGAGTGTTTGGGTGCATAGCATATGCACACATGCCAAATGAGCAAAGGAAAAAGTTGGATGACAAGGGTGTGAAGTGTATCTTTTTGCGATATAGTCTTGATTCAAAGATATATCGATCGTATAACCCAGTCACAAAAAAGATTGTCATTTCAAGAGACATGGAGTTCATTGAGAATGATTCATGGGATGGATCTGTGGACACATCATCAAGCACTTCAAGTAAAGTGCCTATTATTGTTGAAGATGATGAGTTTAAGGATCAGAAAGATGATAAAACAACAGACATAGAAGATTCCAGACGGATCCTAACATGCCCTACACAGAATAGAAGTAGCAATATTGAAAGTTTGATCTCACTCTTTCCTCCCTAATGCCAAGAAAGACCAAGAGTCTAAGGGAGATATACAAAGATGAAAGGTATGAAGGAAGATTTGATGAAAAGATTAATTTTGCATTATTTCTCATAGTGATCAAATTTATTTTTAGGATGTTGCAAAAGAAGAAAAATGGTGTGATCCCATGAATGAGGGAATAGATGAAATTAAAAGAAATGAAATTTGGGAGGTAACTAATTTACCTCCTAACAAGAAAGTTATTAAATTTAAATAGGTTTACAAGGCCAAGAGCAATGCTAAAGGAAAAATAGATAGGGATAAGGCTCGATTGGTGGTCAAGGGGTACAAATAATAGCTTGGTAGAGATTATGATGAAACTTATGCCCCTATTGCAAGAATGGAAACCATGTGTGCTCTCATAGCAATTGCAGCCTAGCACAAATGGAAGGTATATCAAATGGATGTGAAATCTGCCTTCTTGAATTGAGTATTGAAAGAAGAGGTTAATGTGGACCAGCCACCTAGTTATGAAGTTCTAGGTAATGAAGGTAAAGTGTATAGGCTGAAGAAGGCTCTTTATGGGCTGAAACAAGCTCCACGAGTATGGTATAACAGGATTGACTCATATTTGATGAGTAATGGATTTTTCAAAAGTGATGGTGAGCCCACTCTTTACATCAAGGCAAAAAATGGTAATATTTTAATTGTTATCTTCTATGTTGATTATTTAGTCTTTACTGGAGATGATAATTTTGTCATTGTTGATTCTCAAGAGGTCGTGAAAAGAGAGTTTGAAATGTTAGACTTAGGTCTCTTAAGATATTTTCTATGCATAGAAGTAAAACAAATGCATGATGGTATTTTCAACTCTCAAGAAATATATGCAAATCATATTTTGGAGATATTTAGAATATAGAGTAGCAAGCCTGCCCCAACACCAACTATGGTAGGTTTAAAGTTAAGCAAGAAAGATTGTAGCAACAATGTGAATCTGACTTTGTATAAAGTTTGGTTGAAAGTTTGATGTATTTAATAGAAACTAGGCCCCCATTAGAAAACAGGAAAGAGAGTCCTAAAGTATGTTAATGCCACCAAAGGATATGGTATATTTTATCCTACAACAAATGATTATGGGCTAATCCGTTACACAGATAGTGATTGGGCAAGGAGTTTTGAATGATAGGAAGAGCACTTCCAAATATGTTTTTCATATGGGTTCAGGTGTAATCTCATGGACTTCTAAGAACAAACCCACAATTGCTCAATCTACAACAGAGCCTGAGTATACAACAGAAAATGTAGTAGCATGTCAAGCTATTTGGCTGAGAAGGATCTTGGCAGATTTGAAGGAATAACAAGAGGATGGAACCATGATATTTTGTCACAATAGTTTTTCAATAGCTTTGTCAAAAATCACATGTTTCATGGAAGAAGCAAGCACATTAAATTTAGGTATCATTTTATTAGAGAATTAGTTGAGAATGGTGAAATACAAATGGCTGTTTTGCAGGTCCGAGTAGTAGCTAGGAGACATTTTCACCAAGCCTTTGAGCATTACATGTTTTGAGTGCCTAAGGAGAAATATGGGCGTGAATACTTTGGATTTTCATAGTAAAATACAATTTCCTTGAGCCTCTTTCTTTGACTTCTCAAAATTAAATCTCCTCTATTTTAGTGCATAGAGAATATCAGATTTTGTGTGGACTTTTTTGCAAGATAAGTTCAAATTAGATTTTGGGGAAATCTGATTTCTTCTTTGGACTTCTTATTTCTTCTTTGGACAATGAATTTTCTATAAAGAAAAGAATGTTTTTAATTCTTCCACAATTATCTAAGAAGTTATTTATTTTGTATGCAGTAGCAAATAGATTGTTTTGTGTAAGTGATTTGTTTTATGAGAAGTATTATTGCAATAACAGTTGTAAATTATTATCTTATTAAGCAATGATTGCCTCAGATAATTTGTATGCAACCCCAATAGATGCAAGTTTATTTATTTTGGTTATTGTGGAAGTTATTTACGTCACTTTAATAGACGAAAGAAGAAGTTTTCATATCTCCAACACTCTCTTTGTTTTTTTGTCTCCATTTGATTCTGCTGTGCATTCCTAGTGATTGCGAAACATAGTTTTAATCTTTGTTTATATGCTTTGTTCTTCTCTACCTTATCATTAGGAATTTAATTATTTTCTAATTGTAGAAAATTTAGATTAGATTTTTCAGAATATAGAGTGATTCTATATTATTTATAGTAACAAAGGACAAGCTTGAGTTAATACAAAATCTTTTGAAATCCTTGAAATTTTTTGACTCAATCTCCATCTGTATTAAGTCCAAGATATGTTGCATGTACAAAAGATATAAGAGGATTATATGGGGGTAGTTGGGATTATTTCCCAAAAACACTTCCCGTGCTAAGAAATGTCATTTAAAATTTAATTTCAAGGTTGCGTTGGCTACGTTTTTCTAGTTTTCTCTTTAAACTAGAAACTTGTACACCTCTACACAAGCGTACGCCCAATCTGGTACCAACTGCGAAGTGATCATATTTTCCTTTTGATTTAATCTATAATTTTATGATTATTATTTGTACTTCTTTTCCTCTCTTCCAAGTGTTCTAGTTCATTTTTCTTCTTTTTTGGATATACAATGCTCCCCCGCTTAGATGCTCCTCCTTCACCAAGTAGAAACATTTTTGAGTATGGATAGAAAAATAGAGTTATAAAAATAGGTTCAAAATATAATTATAAACTAAAATAATAGTTTTGAATAGGAAAAAATAGATTATCAAAAATAAATGATGGATAACTTTGGGTTTTATTATATTCTTTACAAGAGAATACAATCATATTGCATGATATCACATTGCCCCTGGTGAATAACTTCATATTTGTAAATGAGCTTTGAAATTTCTAGAATTCTATAGAATTCAAAAACTAGAATGTTGTTTTGCTTGGACACCTTTACTTATTTTTCATTTCTAAATAATCTCTATCTAGAACTTTCTACAATTTCTAGATAATCTTTTTCCTTAACACCTCCCCATAAGATTGCCTAGAATATTTAAAAGTATATAGAAATAAAAATATAATCATAAATATGCAAATAAAGACATAAATATACATTCTTGTAAAATGAATCAATAAATGAAAATACAACAAATATCTTTATCTCTCTTTTCAATCACACATAAACACATATTTCATAAGCAATTTTAAATTTATGCATGACCATCATTTAAATAAGTTTGTGTGTGCCAAATCTCATCAGATTACCCATAGTGAAGAATTTTATATTTATAAATGAGCTTAGAAACTTCTAGAATTCTTAAGAATTCAAAGACTAGAATTTTTTTAATCAATAAAAGGTCGAAGACAAATATTTATACCCATTAATTATAAAAGGTAATTACAATTTCTCCATTAATTGCGGGCACTAGTAGGAAATAATGAATCTAAGAAAACCTTCAGTCTTGCCAGGGACATTAAGTCCAGCTCAAAAATTATCATCTTGGTTGATTGGCTTTGTCAAGCATTAAAAATTTGAGGCCCCAGTTCAAAGGGAGCCTATATTTCTAGATGTAGAATAATATAATTTGTTTCAAGATATCACCTTTATAGAAATGCTAACTTTGTATTACATATTAGAAGAAGAATTGGGAAGAAGCAAAAATTCATAATGTTAACACTTTTTTCCATTTTTTCCCTTCCTTTCTCTTAGAGGTGAACCCTCACTGTTGAAGCCCAAATCATAGTGTTACTTGCAACCAAACTTTCCTACTTGGAAAATATCTCTGTTAGTCAGTTCAATGTGATTTCAAAGACTTAAATAAAAGAATTAACTGAAAACATTCTTTTAGATAGTGAAAATTCAAGTCTCTTACCAATCTTACCTCTCTTATTTTCATCACAAAGTTTTTTGTTGGATGATATAAGTTTTTGGTACTAATCATGTTGTTGATACTCATGTTTTGTCACTGATGTCAACATATATTTCTATGAAAGAAGACAGACTAGTTACTTGACGAGAAGGTGTGTACAGACACTGTATGGATGAACCAGAATGAGAAAAGTTGGATTTAAGTAAAAGAGTGAGTTTTGACTTTACATCTAAGGCCAATTGACTTTATGTTTCATATCATGGATGTTACAATTGTTTTAGTAAAGACTATTTTTCTGGACTGTAACTGTGATTCTAGAGAGAGAAGGTCTCTGTGTTTTGGGAATATCTTGCTAAGGAAGATGTTTCAAAACTTGTGAGCTTACTGATGGAGATCTAACATATTATGGTGAAATGGGTTGAGTTCAATTTCTGTTTGGGTACTAATGACGTCAGCTGTGACATGTGTTTTGGAGAAGACTTATTTCTTGGCTGACTTCAGACTTGTAACATGTGGTAATTAATTCTGAGCATGGATTGTAGATCTGAAAGTATTTGTAATGATTTATAAATATTGTATACTTGTTATAGGTACCGTGTGTATCTTAGCAAGGGCTTATGTAATTATTTGTATGATGGAAAGCCTGAATTGGCTGACCTAGTTAATTGTGTACTAGGGAAGCTTAACTGTCCGACCTAATGGGTTACTGTAAGAGGGTATATATGAGTGATCTTTTCGTTTGTGAAAAGTGTGGTAGAGAAAGAAAAGATAAGATATTTGTGAAGTTACGAAGCTTGACTGCTAGATAGAGAGCAGAGTTGACACTTCATTGGAACTGACCAAGCAAAGACAATTGCTATCAGACAGCTCACTGGATTGTGTATTTACTATATACACTTGATGCGGATTGTGAATCCTTGATGGTGGCTTTAACCTTCTTTGGGAAGTGAGCCTTGGAAGTGATCCTACTACTTTCATTGACTTGTAACATGGTCTATCTCCTAACAAGGACTATGTACTATAATGTAATAACAAGCTCCTAACAGGGCTAATATCTTTTAACGGGGATACTATACTCTCAGTACATTATTTTGTGGGTGCTAGTTCCCACTGGGGTTTAACCTTTAACAGGGTTTCCTCCACAACAAACATTGTGTTATGGTGTTGGTAATTACTGTTTTATTTACTTTTGATGTTATGGTTCATAAAGTTTAAAGTTTAATAATCTATTGCACAACTGATTCACCCCCATCTCAGTTGTCTTGTAGACTATTATTCCTAGCAATTGGTATTAGAGCTACTTGTCCTCAGAGAGAAAGTTTAATAGCTTGAGGTGATCCTGAAGATGACTTGCTATAGGAAGGATAGTCCAAATTTTTATCCTAAAAGCTTTGACAGTTGACAGAACAAGATGAGAACACATTTTCTATGTCTAGGAATTGAGTACTGGATGATCAGAAAGAAGAATGTAGCAATAGCGACTAAAGATGAGATGGAAAAGGCTACTGAAGATGAAAAGAAACTATTTTCCTACAATATGGTTGCAAGGGAATCTCTGATTTGCACCCTATCTAAAGGAGAATTCATTGAAGTGAAAGACTTCGACTCTGCACATGACATTTGGACAAGACTAGAAGCATTGTATGTTGGAGATAAATTTACAAAACAAGCGAAGTTGCAGAAATGCAAATCAAAGATGGAATCACTGAAGATGAGAGAAGATGAGAATGTCAGAGCATATGTAGAGAGAATTACTAAGGTAGTTGCTTGTATTAGGAAATCTTGAGGTACTTACAGTGAGGAAGAAGTAATTGCAAAGATTCTTAGATCTTTGACACCTAAATATAGAACCAAAGTACAGGCTATAGAGGAGGTCATACCTTTGACACCGAACTTCACCAGAGAAATGCTGATTGGCAAGCTTACTACATTCGAGGGCGCAGAATTGGGAGACACTTTACCTAGGGTAGAGTCAGGATTCAAGGCAATTGTGCACAAGAACAAGAAGACCTTATCTGGAAATGCAAGTAGTAGTGATCTAAGAGAAGAACTTGGAGCTTATGCTGATGAATGGGGATAGATATAGGAAGAATAAATAAAGCTAGATGAAGCTGTGACACTAATTTCTAGAAGAGAAAAGAGAGGTAAGGGTAAATTTGATGGAAAATTACATTTGAAATGTTTTTCATGTAATAAGATTGGTCATTTTGCATCTAGATGTCCTACAAGAATCCCAAAGCACAAACCTAATTTTTTCAAGTCTAAGTTTGCAAAAGATAAGGAATGGTATTATGCTAGTGAGGGAATATCTGAGATGAGGATGATAACTTTGATGAGATTGGATTCATTACTATTAAAGATGATTCACCTATGCATGAGGAAAAACCCCTAGTACCTCGAGTTGAAAAGAAATCTGAATGGGTTATAGACAGTGGATGTTCACACCATATGACTGGAGATAGGAATAAGTTTGTGAGTTTGAAGAAACATGATGGTCGTGTTGTCAGATTTGGTGGCAATAATCCTAAACTTATTATTGGAGTTTGATCTATTTATTTGGATGGAAATACTAACACTGACAATGTATTACTTGTTGATGGAATTAAACATAACTTGTTGAGTGTTGGACAGCTAGTGGACAAGGGTTATCAACAAAATTTTATTAATGGGAAATGTTCTATCAAGAGTAAGACAAGAGACTTGATAGAATTTGATTCTAAATCTAGAGGTAATGTATTTGAACTTAACACATCTGAAGCTACTTGTTTTATTGCTAAAGTTGACGACAATTGGTTATGGCACAAAATATTTTGTCGTGTTAATTTTGATAACATTGTGAAGGCAAGTATGACAAAAGCAGTAAGAGATCTACCTAGAATTGTGAATCCATCTAACACTATGTGTAGAGAATGTTTCATGGGGAAAAAAACTAGAAGCACTTTCAAGAGCAAGGCATATTCTGCAAAAGGAAAGTTGGATCTGGTGCATACAAATCTGTGTGGTCCTACAAGAACAAGATCATACTATGGTGAAAGGTATTTTATAATTTTTATTGATGACTTTTCTAGAATGATGTGGGTTACATATATGAGAGAGAATTCAGAGGCATTTGACAAATTCAAGATATTCAAGGAAAAAGTTGAGAATGAATCTGGTTTAAAGATGAAATGTTTGAGATTAGACAGAAGAGGAGAGTTTACATCAGAACTATTCAATACATATTGTGAAGAGAATGAAATATAAAAACAAAATTCAGCTCCTAGAACTCCACAAATGAATGGGATAGAAGAGTAAAGAAACAAAACTATATTAGATGCTGCAAGGACTATGTTGCTGGAAGGAAATGTATCACATGTTCACTGGAGAGAAGCAGTTGGAACTGTTGTGTACACACTGAACATAATTCAAATCAGAAAAGGTACAAGTAAGACTCCTTATGAATTATGGTTTGATCATACACCTACTATGAAATACTCTAGAATATTTGGAAGTAAATGTTATATCAAAAGAGATGATGAGATTGGCAAACTTGATGCTAGAAGTGATGAAGGAATCTTTCTTGGTTATTCTACTAAAATCAAAGCATACAAATGTTTTAATCTGAGATTAAGAAAGTTGATTGAAAGCACCAATGTGAAGATAGATGAAAAGTTCCATATTCATGAAAGAATGTATAACTGTGATCGGATTACAAAAACAAAAGAGGTTAATACAAAACCTGGAGAACCTTTGATTATTGAGAATGAACCTCTAATGAATGAAAAATGAAGGCAAAGATGAACAAATTGAAGATACTGAGCCACAAAAGACACCAAGGTATGTTAAGAAGAACCATCCTGAAGATCAGATTATTGGTGATATAGGTAAAGGTATAATGACTAGATCTAAGGCCAGAGAAGAGATTTGTTTGATTTCTCAAGTTGAACCAAAGACTACTGATGAAGCATGTAGAGATGAATCTTGGAATAAAGCTATGGAAGAAGAACTTGAGCAGATTAAGAAGAACAATACTTGGGAATTGGTTCCAAGACCTAAGAACAAAAATTTGATTGACACTAAATGGGTTTTCAGAAACAAGATGAATGAGAAAGGTACAATGGTAAGAAACAAGGCTAGATTGGTTTGTAAAGGCTACTCACAAAAAAAGGGTATAGACTATGAGGAGATATTTTCTCATGTTGCTAGATTAGAATCTGTGAGACTATTTCTTTCTTATGCTACACATGAATACTTTAAAGTTTATCAGATGTATGTGAAGTCAGCATTCCTGAATGGTGATCTAGAGGAAGAGGTATACACTAAGCAACCTAATGGTTTTCCTTTGACAAATGATGAAAACATGGTTTGTAGATTAAAGAAGACACTGTATGGACTGAAACAAGTGCCAAGGGCATGGTATGCAAGACTGGACAAATATCTACTTCATCTTGGTTTCAGAAAAAGGTAATGCAAACATCAATTTGTATTTAAGAACTGATGAAGATGGAATCTTGATTATAGAAGTTTTTGTTGATGATATCATTTTTGGAGGTAATGACAAAATGAGTAAGAAATTTGCTAAAGAAATGGAGAATGAGTTTGAAATGTCTATGATTGGTGAGATGAAAATTTTTTCCTGGTTTGGAAATTAATCAGAGAAAGAATGGCATTTTTAAATTTCAGACCAAGTATCTTAAGCAAATATTGAAAAAGTTTGGAATGGAAGATTGTAAACTTGTTGGAACACCTATGGTGTCTGGAGACAAATTGACTAGTGATGATGAGACTTGGAGTGTTGTTCAGACTAAGTATAGATCAATGACTGGAGGACTACAATATATAAAATGCACAAGACCAGATGTTACCAATGTAGGTGGAATTGTGGCTAGATATCAAGAAGATCCTAAAGAAACACATTTTTCTGCTATGAAAGGAATCTTCAGATATTTGAAAGGAAATGTGGATTATGGATTGTGGTATGAACAATCTGATGATTTTACATTGTAGGATTTTACTGATGCAGATTGGGTAGGTAATGTGGATGAAAGAAAGAGCACAAGTGGTGGTGCATTTTTCCTTGAGAACAAATTTTTTTCCTAATTAAGAAAGAAGCATAACTGTATTGCTCAATCTACTGTTGAATCAGAATATGTAGCTGCTGCAACAAATTGCACACAAGTTGTTTGGATGAAACAAATGCTGGAGGATATTGGAATAATTTTCAAGGAGCCAATGGTTATTCATTGTGATAATACAAGTATAGTAAACATGTCAAAGAATCCTATAATGCTCTCAAAGACTAAACATATTTCTATCAAGTATCATTTCTTGAGGGAGAAGATAGCTGCTAAGGAGATTAAACTAGAGTACATAATCATAAAGGAATAGATAGCATATATATTTACTAAACCTTTTTCAAAAGATGCTTTTGAATACCTCAGAGGAATGCTTGGGGTGATGGAACCTCCTAGTGGTAATTAAATGATGTAGATATACATCAGTCTAGGGGATCTTAGAGATATATTATTCTCTGGACTTGATGTATGGACCTACTCCTTAGGGGGAGTGATCATAGGAGAACACTATGGAGCACATTTGGGTGATCTTGAACTTGATTGGACATGAAGATTTGAAAAAGATACACCTTAACAAAGACTATAGATGAGTTATGACACCCTTTGCCATTGCTTCCAAAGGGGGAAGGAATCTATGTGAAAATCCCTACTATTTTGGGGAGATTTGTTGAGGATATTAAGAAGATTGTAAAGAGAGACAGTACTTTTGGGTTGATGTAAATGGATTTTCCAATATGTTGCCATCAATGCCAAAGGGGGAGATTGTTGGATGATATCAGTTTTTGGTACTAATCATGTCGTTGACACTCATGTTTTGTCACTGATGTCAACATACATTTCTGTGAAAGAAGACAGACTAGTTACTTGATTGGAAGGCATGTACAAACATTGTAAGGATGAACCAGAATGAGTGAGTTGGATTTAAGCAGAAGACTGAATTTTGAATTTACATCTAAGGCCACTTAACTTTATGTTTCATATCATGGATGTTACAGCTATTTTAGTAAAGACAGTTTTTCTGGATTGTGACTGTATTTCTAGATAGAGAAGGTCTCTGTGTTTTGGGCATATCTTGCTGAGGAAGATGTTTAAGAACTTGCAAGCTTACTGATGGAGAGCTGACATATTATGGTGAAGTGGGTTGAGTTTGATTTATTTTTGGGTACTGATGACGTCAGTTGTGGCATGTGTTCTAGAGAAGACTTATTTCTTGGCCGACTTTAGACTTGTAACATGTGGAAATTAATTATGAGCATGGATTGCTGATTAGGAATTATTTGTAATGAATTGTAAATATTATATACTTGTTATAGGTACTGTGTGTATCTTAGCAAGGGCTTATGTAATTATTTGTATGATGGGAAGCCTTAATTGGCTGACCTAGTTAAATGTGTATTAGGGAAGCTTAACTGGCTGACCTAATGGGTTATTGTAAGAAAGTATATATGAGTGATATTTTCATTTATGAAAAGTGTGGTAGAGAAAGAAAAGAGTAGAGATTTGTGAAGCTGTGAAGCTTGACTACTGGATAGAGAGAAGAGTTAATACTTCATTGGAACTAACCAAGCAAAGACAGTTGCTATCAGACAGTTCACTAGATTCTGTATTTGTTGTATACACTTGATACGGATTGTGAATCCTTGAGGGTGGCTTTAACCTTCTTTGGGTAGTGAGCCTACTACGTTTATTGAATCCTAACAGGGTATGTCTCCTAACAGGGACTGTGTATTGTAATATAATAACAAGCTCCTAACAGGGGTAATATCTTTTAATAGGGATATTATACTCTCGGTACATTATTTTGTGGGTCTTAATTCCCACCGGGGTTTTACCTTTAACAGGGTTATTACTATGTGGGTGTTGGAAATCACTATGTTATTTACTTTTGATGGTATGGTTCATAAAGTTTAAATTTTAATAATGTATTGCACAACTGATTCACCCCCCCTCTCAGTTGTCTTGTGGACTATTATTCCTAACATTTTTTGGGTAGGAAATATGAATTTAAATATATGAGATTGCTGAAATATATATATGGGAGTCAGTATAGTCATACTTCCTTTCCCTGAAGTTTTAAAATTCTTCCAGAGATGATATCAACCCATAATTCTACAGTATTTAAATAGTTATACAAATGAAATGAGTAATTGCAAAATAAGACATAGAGCAGAAATGTTATACTTTCCATGAGTAACACTCAAATTAAATGAGCTAGATGATGGTAGTCAAGGCTTGTCCCTTATATGCCCCATATTCCATTAAAACCATTCAATATCCCAGCCAAGCCTTGCTAAAAGAAGATACGAGTTAGGAGAATACCCAATAGAGGATGGGTGCAAAAACATTTACAAGAAAAGAAAAAATATATATATTCATTAAAGAATATAGTAAGTATATATATATATATATATATATCTGTGTGTGTGTGTGTGTGTGTGTGTGTGTGTGTGTTGGAATTTGTTCAAATGCCATGAAATAATCAAAATACCACGATCATACAAGTAATTGAAAATTTTATGGTACATATATAATCTGAAGAAGCATATATATGTCCATATTAACAAAGCCCAATATAATAAAAATAATCATTTTGTCTAGGAAAAGTTTGTAGAAGGAAGATGTTGTCTTTCAGAAATCGTACCACTTTCCTGCGATTTTTTATGGATACATTGTCTCTAAGGAATCACACAATGCCCCTATATTTTTTGATGGATACACAAGGTTTTAGAGATCACACTTCTTCCCTGCAATTTTTTATTGATACACAGTGATTAAGAAATCACACTTCTTCCTTGCAATTTCTAAAGTTTCAGAAGTCACACTTCCTGTTTGCATTTTTTGAAGTTTCAAAAATTGCACTTCCTCCCTACAATTTCCAATGGAATTTCAAGAATTACACGTGTTCCCTACAATTTATGATCGATTGTCTTTGTTTTGTCTTTGGAATGTTTGAAGAATGATCTACAACCTTCTTCATATATCATCAATCCAAGAAAAAGTACTTAACTTCCCCTAGGCTCCACTCTTCAAAATTTCAGAGATCACACTTCCTACAATTTCCAATGTATATACTGAGCTTCAAAAATCACACATCTTCGCTTGGATTTCTGATGGAAACACAACCTTTCAGATATCGCAACACCTCCCTAAAATTTTTGAAGGATACACAATCTTTCAAAAATTGCACCACATCCCTGCTTTTTTTTTATGGATACACATGGTTTCATAAATCACACTTCTTCCCTGCGATTTTTGAAGTTTCAAAAATCACACTTCCTCCTTGCGATTTCTAAGGTTTCAGATATCGCACTTCGTCCTTGCCTTTTCTGAAGCTTTAGAAATCATACTTCCTCTTTGCAATTTTTGATGATTTCATGGAATTTTAGGGATCACACTTGTTCCCTACAATTTTTGATGAATTGTTTTTTCTTTGTCTTCTTTGGCATAATTATAATTTCCAAAGTTTTGGATATCAAACTTCCTCCCTACCTTTTTATGAAGTTTTGGAAAACACACTTCCTCCATGCAGTTTCTGATGGAAACACAGCCTTTCAGATATCGCACTACCTCCCTGCAAATTGTGGAGGATACACATAGTTTTAGAAATCACACATCTTCCCTATGAATTTGATTGAAAAAGTACCTTTCAGATATCGCAACCCCCATCAATTTCTCAAGGATACACAAGATTTCATAAATCATACTTTTCCCCTTTGATGTATGAAGTTTTGGAAATCGCACATCTTCTTTGCGATTTTTGAAGTTTCAGAAATCACACTTTTTCCTTGTAATTTATTAATTTTTATATATCGCACTTCCTCCATGCCTTTCCTAAAGTTTCAAAAATCATAATTCCTCCATGAAATATTTAATGACTTCATGTAATTTTAGGGATCACACAATTCCCTACAATTTCTGATGGATTGACTTTTATTTTCCTTCTTTGGTATAATTACACTTTTAAAATGTGTAATTACACTGCCATTAGGGAATATTTAGAGAAAGATTTGCAACTTTATTTTTTAAATAATCAATCCCACGGAAAGTGCTTAACTTCCCCCAGGCTTCACTCTTTAGAATTTTATCTATCAAACTCTCTCCCTGTGATTTCCAATGTATATACTGAGTTTAGAAAATCACACATCTTCCCTACGGTTTTTGATGGATATAGTACCTTTTGGAAGTCACACCACTTCTCTACATTTTTTGATGGATACACTATGTTTTGAAAATCACACCACCTCCTTGCATTCTCCAATGGATACACAAGCTTCTAGAAATCACACTTCTACCCTATGATTTCCAATACATACATAAGGTTTTAGAAATCACATTTCTTCCCTGCAATTTTTGTAGTTTTTGAAATCGCACTTCCTATCTTCATTTTCTGAAGTTTTGGAAATTGCATTTCATCCATGCTATTTATGAAGTTTTGGAAATCACACTTCCTCTCTGGAATTTTTGATGATTACATAGAATTTTTGAAAACACACTTATTCCCTACAATTTGTGATGGATTGTCTTTTCTTTTTCTTCTTCAGTATAATCAACAAATTTCTACAAACTGCAATTTCCAAAATATTATATTATACAATATGTTAATATTAGCTAGTGTCATTTTAATATTAATTTAGTTTATAAAGCATTAAGGGTAGTTCTATAAATACCATCTACTCCATCATTTGCAAGTTTTCAGCCTTCTTATTTCCTTCTCTGTAAATATGGTTGAAAGTGTAACTTGTTAGGGAGGAGGCAAGCTCTAGAAAAACTGCAAGTTGTGAGTTGAGATTCCAATTGGGCATAGTGCCTTTCTTAAGGTCATTAATAATGAGGGAAGAATCACCTTCAATTTCAACTCTACTTAAGTTCATCTCTCTCCAAAATTTTAATCCTTCAATTAATTATGAGAGTTCCACCATGTTATTGGATATGTTACCAAGGGGTTTTGATAGAGATGCAATTTCTCTATTTTCACAATCATGAATTATACAACCAGCACCAGCTATCCTATGGTTACCTCTAGAAGCCCCATCAATGTTTAACTAGGACCATCCATTCTTGAGGGGATGCTAGACATATTCTTGTCTCTTTTTTTGGTTGTCTAGATTTTTGAGCCCCATAAATTTAAGGAGTTTTAGACCTTCCCAACTTTCTCTTGTTTTTTCATCCCAATGGGTCATTGAGGTATTTTTATAAGATTGACAGAGAATTCTTCTATTTTCTAACTCCATGATAGTTGCATTGATTTAGTTAGTTATTTACTCCCATGCCATTTTCTTTTCCTTTGATATCCTCCTACTCCTCTCTTTCTATAATTCTCATCTCATGATAGAGGGGAATATAGTCCATGGTAAGTTCTAGATATTATTTTTGTTTGTATTAGGCCATGCATTGAATATTTCTATTAATTTGTTGGGTAATGTTCATATCAAGTTCATTTTTCTACATAACCTTTGCATAACAACCTCCAACATTCATTAGAATAATTAAAATTAAAGATTATATGATCTACAATTTCCTAATCTTTTTCATAGAGGGGGTATCTACTAGGTCCTTCACAACCCATTTTGGTAAATCTACCAACAGTAAGGATTTTCCTTTGTAGAGCCATCTAGGTGAAGAGACTTGCATTAGGGAGACAACGTTTATTCAAACAAAATATAAGGGGGAGCTCTATTTTTTTTTATCTAAGTTGTTTATTCATGAGAAACTTGTATCCATCCTTAGTGTTTTCCTCTCTTGTCTTTGAACCATTCCAAATGAACCTGTCCTAGCTAATTTTTAACATAACATGCCTTTGTTAGAGAATTTCATATAGCTTCTGATGTTCTTCTGCAGGAATACCAAAAGTATCATTTATGTCTTCCATTTCCAACCCAAGGTTATACCATTTTTAGGAATTTTGATGTAACCCTTAACATACTTCCCTAATTTATCTTCCAATAAGATCTTAGAAGTGTTAAAGTTTTAAATATTACTTATCACTTCATACCCTCCCCAAAATTCTTCCCAAAATAGTGCATCCTTTCCTTCACTAAGGTTCCAAGCTAACTTCTCTGTAATGATATCCTTGAATTCTAGCATAAAGTTCCAAATTCTAGATCCTTTCAAGGGATAGGCATTTCTAAACACCTTGATTGGGTCTTGGGAATTTAGGTATTTATGTCTTACGATTTTAACCTATTTTAATTCTAGATTTAGATATACATCCTCCAAATTAGCTTGGCTCCTAGAGCTCTACTTTGTTCACTGGTATTTTTTAAACCAAATTCCCCATCCTCTTTTGGCTTAGATATATTATCCAATGCAATCAAGGCCAACATGTGTTTATCCTCTAAACCTTACCATAAATAAATTGCTAATTTTTGTTGTTGTTTTCCCCTCTAATTTCTGCTGGAAGGAGGATGCAGGAGAATTGATAAATGGGGATAGTTGAAAGGACCAATTTAACCATGGTAGCTTTTCTTGCTGAGGATAACCATCTTCCTTTCCATGTACTAGTTTTTTGTTTTAGTTTGGAGATATATTATCCCATAATCTACTTGAATTTATTCCTTTATGCAAAGGAAGACCGATGTATTTTTAGGGAAGATCCCATTTATTAAATTTAAGAATTGAAAATATATCTCTCTCAGTCGTAAGGTTTGAATTAAAGAAGAAGATTTACAACTTGGAATTATTAAATTCTTGGCCTAGTGCTATTGTGTAGGTATCCAATATTGATTTCAAACTAGCTTCTTCCCTTATATTACATCTTCCATATAGAATATTGTCATAATTTTTTTTTTGATGAATCAAGGGGTCAATACCATATGTGATTTGTAATCCGTATATTCATTTTTCTTCTTTGGCCTTCATTATAGATCTTTCTAGAGCTTCCACCCTAATAATGAAGAGGAAAGGTGAAATAGGGTCACCTTGTCTTAAACCTCCTGATATGCTAAAGAAACCTTTTGGTATTCCATTTACCAGTATTAAGATCTTAGGGGTAGCAATGCATTCAAAGATCAAATTGATCCATTTTTTAGTAAAACTAAATTTTTCCACTACTTTGCATAAAATGTGCCAATCAACTCTGTCATATGCTTTTCTGGTATCTAATTTTATTAACATGCTATGTTCCTTACACTTCTGAATGGAATGAATGGCTTCTTGTGTGATGATGACACCATTGTAGATGGATCGACCAGGGACAAATCCTCTCTGTTCTTTTCATATAATTTTATGTAAAAGTGTAAAAATTATGTTGGCTAATGTTTTTGTCAACATTTTCTAAATTGCATTGCACAACAAGATAGGTCTAAGGTCATCAATTCCTTCTATTTTCTCTTTATTTGGTATCAGGGATAAGAATATGTTGTTAATATCTCTGAGTGGGTTGTCGGAGTTCCACACCCCTACCCAAGATTTAGTTACCTCATCCCCTATCAAGTGCCAATATTTTTGGAAAAAGAAGGGAGGAAAATCATATGGCCCTGGTGTTGGTAGTGGACTAGCATCCCTTGCAAGATTCACAACATGGTTTAACAACCTCTTGTAGATTATATAAGAATAGTACTTGTATCAGGCATTAAAAGGTCAATTTTATAGTACAATGGGAACCACTACTTGCAACAAGTTGTATCAGAGCTTGGTCATAGGTTTGAACCCAGAACTTGTAGGGGGGATTGTTACAATGGTGAGAAATATTGATTGCACCCTTGGTCTCCTTTTTTGTTTAGCAGAGCGGTGGTTTGTGACATGACTTAACCACATCTTGTGTCTTGTATATGTCTAGTTGTTGTATCAAGCATTAACAGGTTGATATCAACAAGTGGCATCAACAACGACTGCTAGTTGTAATAAGGTGCACTACTAGTAACCCTCCTCCTAGGGTCACTCAATGTGGCCCATGTGATTTGAACCTATGACCAAGATTTGATACCACTCGTTATAAGTAGTGGTTGTTATTATGCCAAAAGATAGACCTTTTAATGCATGATACAACCACTAGATTTATAGAATCCATAGGTGGCTGCTAAGCCATATCATGAATCTCATGAGGGTTACTGGCCTAGTGTCAACACTTGGGGCCTTATCAAGGTGAATTTGTTTTACAATAGTTTCTATCTCTTCTTTAGTGAATTTTGTAGTCAACATTTTATTTTTTCATTTTTACATGATACGGGCGGTGTTACCAAGTATCTGTTGTTGTGCTAGATGAGATCCCTATTAGAAAGTAAAATCCATCAAGATAACTTAGACGGGGGGGGGGGGGGGGGAATTAGTNGGGGGGGTGAATTAGTTATCTGAATAATCTCAATTTTATCAATCTTATTAAATCTGAAACATGTAAATAACAATAATAACAACCACAAAAAGATAACCATACACAATAACACCAGATTTGTTAACTAGGGAACATCTTCATCAAAGAGTAAACTCCAGCTGGAATGATGCCCAAATAAATATGTACAAATATTAAAATTCCTTGTGAGAGGATGGACTTTGTTAGGAGTCTATGGAATACATTTAGTACATATCATTCCATGTTAGGATACATTGAATTCCTGTTAAAATATTCTAACCTTGTTAGGAGTTGTGGAAGGTAGAAGGACCCACTGTCCAAAAAATTCAAGGGAAAGGCCACTGAACCACTATCCAACTGGCCTCTTTATTATTCAGAATAGAGTAATACCAAATAAACTAAATTTTGAAACTCTATATCCTCTCTTCTCTAACCATGCCTCTACTGCACCAAATACTACTAGATCTCCAATACCAAATCTGCCAACTTCACTTTACATAAAATCCTTTCAATACTCCCACAAAATAATACATACATGATCACTCTCTATATCATCATCCTTCATTAATTTTGAAATCAAATAAACAATCTTTCCTTTATACCAAGCCAAATACATCACAATTGAGTCGGCCAAACTATTACAAAATATAAAACAATGCACGTTACATAATTACACAATAGTGTCAGCTCAAAAAACTTAATAATTATTCACACGTGCGATCCCAAGCTAAGAAGTATTATTTAGATCACCTTCATAATTTCTGTAAACTATGCATAACTTTGGCAAACCAAATTCCATACCGGTCAAAAGATATAATCTAAACATCGCAAATTATCTCTCAAAAACTCTATCAAAATATTATGTTCAATAAATATCGAATAACTATCACCAACAATTGAATATCCATATGTGCTCTTAACCACATCATCAAGATACTATCTAAAATATGTTCTCCACTGTGCATAACCTCATCTGCAATTATGTGTCTGTGCTAACTCAATCTCTATCTACTACTTTGTCAACCTTCACTAAAATAGTATGCTGATATCCAAACATTATGTTGACATCAACGACAAACATAGCCACTAATCTAACATGTGACAACTCTAGTAATGCTAAAAATATCCCCTTTTGGTATTGATGGAAACATAGATGAAAAAATCCAATGTTCCATGAATCCAAAACTCTACTACTGCTCTTGTCTTCATCAATCACTGTCTTCCTCATTCAATGTCATGTTCCTCTCTTCATTGTTTCCACTATTTTTCAACTTGTTTCTCCACTTTTTTTTACATATTCTTCTCCCCCATTAGCATCAATGACAAAAGACATCACTATTTCAATAAAATACTAGCTCAAATGTCCAAAGACACTCATGAAAATATCATTTACCAAGAGTCCTGCATGACTCAGCTCAAACAAAGATACTCCCCTATAGAGGAGGCATCAACAATCAGTCCATAAAGAATATATTACTTTGTATGACTAGATTGATGGAATCACTGCATCACTTCTCAAAACTAGGCTAGGGCATAACCCCAAGCATACCTCTCAAATAATCAAATGTATCCTTAGGTAAAGGCTGTTAGAGTAATAGTCTATTGGGTTACTAAATTAAATCATTATGATCTAATTAGTAACTCACCTATTCACTCTAGTTTGCTTCAGCTAACCTTAGGGTTTCCCTTTTTAGGGTTTCGTGATTCCTTTTATAAG
>MU226243.1:84039-117551 GCA_018584345.1 Thuja plicata
GATGTCTCTGGCTTTTTGGCCTCCATAGCCATTCTTCTCTTCTGTCTTGCTTCTCAGTAACAGTCTTTGCATGCAGGTGTTCTTGGGAAGATTTGATGGTTATCAAATCTAACATGGTATCAGAGCTTTCCTGCAGCCGGCTGTTTGAGTTTTGTTGAAGCACAGAGGGTTTCAGAGGTTTTGCAGAAGGTATTGTGTGGATTTAGGGGGGACCTTTGTTTCTGGTCACTTTGGGCCCAAACGGACATTACCATTGCGTCTAGAAGGACCAAAAACCCTAGAATCCATATAAAGTTTGTCCATTTTGGACAAGTTGGCACTGAGGCAAAAAATTTTTGGTTTCCAGTGCCATACGGCACAGATTCTGAGAAAAAAATTAAAAAACCCTTGTTTTTTAAGGTTTTTTGTGCGTTGGGAAAACACGCATAGTGTTTAAACAAAAATGCCGCCATCGGGCTGCCCCCGCACCACCTCCTCCAGCTGGGGGCGCCCTCCCCTGCGGTCTCCGCCGGCGTTCTTCACTGCTGTGCGGCCCCCGCCGCCCGGCCACCGCCGAGCTCAGCGGCCCCCGCCGCCCGCCGCCCTCTGCGGCCTCTGCTCGCCGCCGCCCGACTGCGCTTCCACCGCGGGCTATGTTAATAGGCCGGCAGTCATATTGTAGACCAGGGGCTACGGCCCAGCCCTCGGCGCCATGCGCCATGCACCCGGGGGCCCAAATTTTTTAGCCCCAGGGGCTTAGTTTTTGCCTTTTGGGGCCCTTTTGACCTACCTGGATGTTTTTCGCTCTATCTTGAGCATCTTAGGTTCTTTTTCTGACTTCCATATACCGTCGGAAAGATCTTTCCGAGAACTTTCTGATGATGGAGGTTAGGGTTTTGGGTTCTACTATTTCAATAGCATTTTTTTCTGTTGAAGTCCGATGTCTTTTTTTGTCTTTCGGGAGTCATATCTGGCTCATCTGGATTCCATTTTTGGCAAACAAGATATCGTCGGAAAGCTGGTTCAGTGTACTATTCAGTTGCAGTTTTTTTCAGATTTTGCTCCAAGTTTTCTCTCCTCCGAGTTTGGCATTTTATGCCCTCTGGTGGATTGCTTGGTTCTACAGGTCCTGGGATCTCTTCTTCTGATTTCATAGCTCACTCTTCTTTCTGACATCTGAGCTTGTATGCTCATTTTGATGCATTTTTGTTCTGTAAACGCACTGAGATAAAGTGCCTTCTTCTGCTTTTCTTGGATCTTGTACACCTTATATGGTTTTAGTACTCGCACTCTGTAATAAAGTGCCATGGGGGGTTATGATGTTTTTGCCACTTTAGGCACATCCACCTTTGTCAAGTGAGCGTACCTTCCATGACATTAGCCCATGCTGTGTGTCGATGACACCACCCTTTATCCTGTGTGTGTGCTTCTGTTGCACTGTTGGTGTTCCCGGTTCTTCTTCTACAGATGTTTCTGGCATTGCATTTCAGTGTTCCTGTCACCTCTCCCAATTCAGCATTATGGGGGGGTTCACCTGTTGGTTCTATTGCTTCCTGGTTCGATTGATCAGCTCTTCAGACATTGTCTTCTCTACCTGGTCATGCACTTCAGTGGGGGTTCCAGCAGTCTCTTCTGACAAAGTTTTTAGCTTCATGCTTCAGAGATGCTTCTTGCTCATTCTTGTTCCTCTCTCTAGGACATCTTTTCCCTTTTATGTTTTGGGTACCTGATCAGGCCTTGTTGCCTGGACCCATCTTTCTTGCTTTCTGCAGTAGTTTCCTAGGTTTTGCTTCTCCCTAAGCTTATCTTAAGGGGGGGTGTTAGAGTAATAGTCTATCAGGTTACTAAATTAAATCATTATGATCTAATTAGTAACTCACCTATTCACTCTAATTTTCTTCAGCTAACCTTAGGGTTTCCCTTTTTAGGGTTTCGTGATTCCTTTTATAAGGATTCACCTCTTAGTTTTTATTACAGAGTTTTTACATCGCATTGTAATTCATAGAAACATATCATTAATATATTGTTTTCTTGAGCACATGATGTCTCTGGCTTTTTGGCCTCCATAGCCATTCTTCTCTTTTGTCTTGCTTCTCAGTAAAAGTCTTTGCATGCAGGTGTTTTTGGGAAAATTTGATGGTTATCAAATCTAACAAAGGCTTCATTAAAATATCTACTATATGCTCTTTTGTACTAATATACTCAAGTCTAACTTATTTCTCTGCAACTTTCTCTCTTATAACATGATACTTTATCTTTATATGCTTTTTCTTTAAATGTAATATTGGGTTCTTTGACATACTTACTGTAATTGTGTTATCACAGTGTATGATAACAAGTTCCTTAAACTCAATTCCAATATCCTTCAACATTTTTTCATCCATATTATTTGATTACAATTATTTGATGTTTCTACATATTCTGCTTTTGTTTTCCTCTGTGAGATACAATTTTGTTTCTTAGCCACGAAATCAAGCTTCCTCCAAGAAAAAATGCTCCACCACTTGTACTCTCTTTGTCATCTTCACTATCTCCCCAATCAATATTTGTTTATGTACATAGGGTAAATCATTTGATTTTTCATACCTCAATCCATATTCAATTGTTCCTTTCAAATAATTGAATATCCTTTTCATTGCTGCATAATTTGATTCTTTAGGATCAGCTTGAAATCTTGCAATAATTACAACTGCATTAGATATATCTGGTCTTGAACATTTAATCTTCATTCCTGATTAATTCTCAACTCTATTCTTGAGAAATCTAAACTTCTCAAAAACTTCTGGTTTTTCTTTAAGAAAAGATACCCACATCATTGTAGTGAAATCATCAACAAGAATCATAAAATACCTTTCAACATAAAAACCTCTTATTCTGGTAGGACCACTCAAATTTGTATGAACGATCTCCAACTTTTCTATTGTAGTGAACTTCTTGCTAGGAAAAAAACTTCTCTTATGTTTTTCCATAACACATTACTTGCATACCATGTTAGTAGGTTTCACAATCTTAGGAAAATCTCTCACTGCAAATGTAGTACTTTCTTTCACAATGTTATCAAAATTAATGTTGCAAAATCTTTGATGCCATAACCAACTATCTTCAATTTTAGCAATCAATTATGTCATCTCGTTAGGGTTCAAGTGAAAAAAATTAGATCTAGTTCTTGTATCTATATCAACCATCTTACCATCCTTAACCTTGATACTACAAGAATTTTTCGCAAACCCTACCTGATAACCTTTATCAAGTAACTATCCAACACTCAAAATATTATGTTTCAATCCATCCAAAAAATAAACATGATCAGTATTAGTCTTTCCATCAAGTGTAATAGATCCAATTCCTTTTATACGACAAGCTACATTGATTCCAATTCTAACAATTCCTCCATCATAGTTTTTAAGATTTATAAATTTTTCCATATCACCAATCATATGATAAGAACAACCAATGTCTATGATCCAATCATTTTTCTTTTCAACCACAAGAGGTGGTTAAACCATGTCACAAATCTTGAGGTGAGTGCTGACCATTTTGTGAACAATCCCTCCAGGTTATTTAGGATCTTTTCAAAGTGGGTTACTTCCTTTTCAGTAATAAACTTGGGGTCCTCAATATCAAATCCATTTGAGTCTCTTAAATTTTTATTTTATTTAGCTTTCTCCTGATTTTTCTGCTATTTAGAAGAATTTCATGTTTCTATCCCCTCCTTCTAGCCATGTTTCTTTAGATTTTGGGTGCCAATAGATTCCTTCTTAGGCCAAAATATCATCATATTCCATTTTTAGCATTTTTCCTCCAAAAACATTTATGCATTCATTCCTTTATCTATGACCTGCATATTGAGGTTTCCATGTTCTTCTTCTAATATTAATTTGGTGTCAAATATGTTTCTTAAATGAATTTGTTTCAAAGCTAATAGTTTGTTTTTTGTATATTTCTTTTTCAAGACTAAGAAGAACATCTGGGAACCTTTGAGTTTTTCTTCAGACCACCATTTCTTTATTAGGGAAATAAGATTCTCATATGTAAACCACATTTGTTCTATTTCGAAGGGACAATTTTTGGGTGTTGTATCATCTATGATAGTAAGTTGGACGGGGTAGTGATCAAAACCTGGGTATGGCATTATTTATGTTGAGAGGTTAAAATGGAATTCAACCCAATTTCCTTTGAAAAATAATATGTGAATTTTTTCTGATACGAAACTAAAACCATTCCTTCGATTAATCCATGTAAATTTGTTCTGTGTAGTCAAGATTTCCACCAGCTGGTTTCTTCTTGTCCAGCCACTGAAGTCAGATGTAGCCATAGTGACTTTGCAGGATCCTCCCCATTTTTTTCTTGGATTGAGGATTGTGTTGAAGTCCCCTTCTAATATGCATATTTGGTTTGGTAAAGTTTCTAGGAATGTCTCAATCTCTTTCTAGGTCATCCTCTTCTCCTGGGTTTCTATGGGACCATACATGATGAACAGCTAGTATTATAATGTTGATATAATGATTTTGACCATTCAACACATCCAACTCTTATTTTGAAAAACCAAGGTGAAGGAAATCCACACTGGGTTCCATAATACTCCTATACCCCCAGAAGCACCCTCCATAGAACTTCCAATTATCTAACACATATTGATTATTTTTTTAAGGGAATCACTTTCTATCAAATTTAGTTTTGTCTCTTGAATTATCATAATATCTTAATGAAGATTTGTAGCATTTTAGCATCCTATGCTTGCTAGGGGAATTAAGGCCCCTAAAATTCTATGATAATATTTTCATGGTACTGTGGGAGGTAAATTACCCTTCCATACATTCAAGAATGTGGTAGTCGTGGATCGATCTTCAACCTATCCATCCCTATTTCTCCATTCTATAAGATATTTTCTTCCCCTCTTTTTTGAAATCTTTGCATAGTCTGGTGTATCTTTCTCATATTCTGTGATAACATTACCTAGAATAGGGCTGAATAGATTCACTTCTTTTCTACTGAGTTCAACCATTTCCTCCTATAAAATATCTTGTGGTCTCTCTACCTCTTCAAGTTCTAGAATTTTTCTTATCATTAATTCCTTTTCCTTATTAATAGATTCCATATCAATCATATCCACTATACAACTCTTGATGTTATCTTCTAAGGTTTCCTAGCTAATAATATACATAAGGCTTCTTAACCACCTTTATAATTAATCTAATATGTATGTCTAATAAGAGAAGAAGCTTGGAGATAGTCATGTTGTTATAATTCCTTACTATTATTATTGGGAGGTTGGGGTGAATAAATAGTACTTTACACCACCATCTCTACATCCTCAATTTCCATATTGGGATTATTTAAATCATTATTTTTCTTGGAAAGTGATCTAGCCTTCATATAGCATTGGTTAATAGATTCCAAAGCATTATCCTAGTCTATTAATTCATTGTCTATTTCCTTAGTTTTTATTGCAGTAGTTTGAGAAATATTTTCATTATCCACACTAAGGCTATGCTGAACCTGTAGTAGGGGTGATGCCATACTTAGGGGATTATTATTATCCTAACAAGGATCTACCACAATAAACCTATCATTCTCATTATTGGATTTAATGTTAACCTATGGTGTGGGGATAGGGAAGCTTGGTTTAATAGACATGGGGGTTGAGGAATCCTTTTATAAGGATTGATTGCTATAGAAGGTAGGTTTAATAGTATAGGCAACCCCTTTAGATTTGAGCTTAATATTTTTCGCATTATTTATAGATATATCTAATTTGACAACTAATATAACATCAGAATAATGCTCCATTCTATGGAAATTAATTTTGCATCCATAAAGGAAGTTGTTAGCCTTGGGAATAACTACACTATCCTCTACCAAGGGTTAATTTTCCATCTATATAAGTTTCATCTAGCTTTGTGCCCTCCTCTCAACATTGTTGTCCAAGATTTCCAACAACCCTTACCTTCTCATTCTAGTTCTAACCATGAGCAGATATTTCTTCCTCCTGACCCTAGCCACAAAAGGTCTATAAAAAACTATTTAAAAGAGATGAGTCCCCCATTGTGGCTTCCCATGATTCTCACAAAAAGAAGAAAGCTGATAACCTAACCACTGAGACCCACACCATGAAAAACCTTAAGAGGATATCTACAGTGTCAACTTAGGTTTTTATATTAATTAAACCCCACGCTAGTCTAATAGGCTGGCCAAGGAGAAGGGAAAATGTGCCATAAAAAAACATGGCAAATTCCAAGGATACTGATGATAGTAGTGGTGACGACTCAAGAAAGGGCTCAAGCCTACATGTGTCTCAAAGTCTTAAGGATGGGTAATACCCTATGCCCAATCCTTTCTCTACACCCCTTTCCCCAAATCTGGCTCTTTATAAGGTGTTTATTGAAGAAGCACACACTAATGATGCTACAAATTCTGGTGTTGGCCCTGGTGGCATGGTGGGTAAATTAAAATATCAAATTGCTTTCTTATAGAATTTGGTCAAGCACTTGAAATAAGATGTGGCAAGTATGCACGATCATCTGCACAATATTAGTAAGTTTTTTTATCAAATTTATGCATGCCTCCTCTATTACCCTCTATCTTTTGTAGGAAAATGCTACTGGGAAGAAGCAGTCAGAGGATGAAGACAACACAGATCTTTTCCAGTTCCTCTATGAGGAATGGACCAACATCCCCATGTCTAAGAGGCTGTCAGGTAAACATTAGTGCTAATAGGGAGAATTTGTTTTGTTTTTTTCTCTACTTCAAGCCCTTTGGGTTGTTCATGATATAAAAATTTTAACTTTCTTCATTGTTTAAAGTTTAGCCATGCGTGGCACTTATTGTTGAACTTTAACTATATTTTTAGCATTCTCTAGGACTAGTTTATTACTGCTAGTTGGTGGATAAGATTCTTTTTTATTTACATTTTTTTATAGAGGCAAGCATGGATATTGTTTATTTATTTTCTCTGTAGATGTTTTTAATGTGTTATTAATGTGTTTCTAGAGTCTTCTACCTCTGGGGCAACACCCATATTTGTTGCTTCTTATTTCAAAAACATCTGAATAAGACATAAAATCTTCTTCTAAACCTATAAAGTTTCCAATTTTATTTATTATATCTCTTAATATAGTGCTATGAATTATTTGAATGGAAAATTTGGTAATTTAATCCATCTAATTACTTTGATCTTGCCAATTTTGCAAGGATAAAAATTGCGATGCCAATCAACAATTAGAAATATTTTCTCTTTAAACTGTGGGAATTTTTCAGCAAGCATATTAGCCTAAAAAGATGTATCCTTACAATCAACAAAAACAAAGTTATGAGAAATGATGGTGATTCCTACCTAGCCTCTGTAATAATCCTCCAACCACTTACAAATTACCTCAATTTTATAGTTTAAACCAAACCACCAAGTGAAGAGGCCATGGGATTTGAAATATTCACACATACCAACGGTGTAAAAATCATTCAAATTAATCATTAATATATTATCTTACACTGCCATGTGATTTCCCCATGGTACTTTCTGAGTGTGATGAGGGATACACCACTGAGGGTTGCATGGCCTCCAATTAAAGAATGGAGCTCTTAGGGTGGGGAGACAAGCTTCATCATCTTAAAATTAGGGAAATGAAGGGACACTATGAAATTATAAACATGGGTTATTTTTAAAGAACTCTCCACCCAATTTAATGCTGAAAAACCCTTATGAAGCTAGTTGGAAGAGGGTTGGATCTAGGGAGTCTAGTTGAGGTATTTAGGGGAATTCAATGATCTATTAGGTAAATTTAATTTATTTTGAAGCGAAGGTCAGGGTTGTAGATGTTATAAGTATAGCCTAGATTTTTGGTGCCCTTCCTCTATTAGTTTATGCCACAGAGTGCCTTTGATCTAACCGTCTACAGTGCCTAGATTTTAATATGCACCAATCCAAGAAAAAATGGTGAGGCAGAGGTAGATCCCTTCCTTGCATCAAAGAAGAATTGCCAACTGATTTTAAGCATTTATGATGAGGATTGCCAAAAAACAATTCTGAGGGCCAACATGATCCTGAGAAAAGACTGAGAAGCCATTTTGCGAAGGGATATTTTAGATCGAGTTACCCAAGTATGCACATCAAGGGTGAGAGAAATATTGCAGAGTAGAGTGAAGCAGGTTGTAAACCAAATTATTTTTGGGTATTCCCTTGTGTCATCATTATTTTTCCAAAACTAGAATCTTATTTTTCTTGTACAACTTCTAGTTATTTCTCTTCTCTAAAAACTATCTCTTGATGCCTAAAATTGTGCCCTTCTCACTCATGTGCCTTGAAGGCTAGACTTGAGGATTCTAGGACAACATGGAAACACTCCTAGGTGGTGTGATTTTCTATTGGTGGAGTGACTCTCTAGATTATAAGTCAGTTCCTATTTGATATATCACTTATGAAGACCTTTGAACAAAAAAAGGGAAAATTTGATGGAAAAAGGGATAGAAGATGTAGAAGGGAAAATAATTAAATAATCTACTCTAATAGGTGATGCACCAATGATAATGCAATGGTAATCCAACACCAATCAAAAGGGAGCTCTTGAAGGAAGTCCTGTATAGGTAATTGACACAGATATGATGATTTAACAAATCATGCATAAGTGTTTCATAAGGAGGGTTTAGAGTCTCTTTCAAACATAGGGTTGGAGGATGAATGATCTCCATACTTAACCAGATAATGAAGAAAAAATATAGAAACCACATATTATAACCTACATAAGGTTCAATTCTTCTCACTTAAATATGCATAACATAGACATAAGCTTATATGATTCAAGGGACTAATACATTACATGTGAATATCATATACAAGACTGCATACAATAAAGTAAATCCAAAAGTTGGTCTTCAAAACTTTGATTTCCACTCAATACTCTAAAGGAAATTTCTATCATACCATTACAATGGCTGCCACAACCTCTCTGAAAACTAGAGGCTCAGAATAATCACTCCTGATATCCTTTCAAAATGTGGGAACCCTCAACTCTAAATATTAAATTTTCCTTTAAAGGAAAACAAACTAGCACCAATTCCAAATTCTACATTAGATGAAATCTACATGAACCCTCTAATGAACCCTCTAATCAACTAGAAGATTAGGATTTGAACTACAAAAAGGAAAGAGAAAACAAAGATATTCATTAATGTCTTTGGCCCAAAGTCATGCATAATAGTATTTCACCTTTGTTATCTTCTACAACTTTGGTGTCAACTAAGTGATATTTTCTATGAACTAGAGTCAAGCTGCTAGAACCATTTTAGAACTTAACGTTTCAGCCCATGTGGCTATCATGTAAAGGAGAGGGTTGTTGGAATAATGGAATGCTGTGTATTGAGAGGGGAGGGATGAATCAATACCCTTAATCCTTTTTATCAATTTATCCTTTAGTAAATTTTACCCAAATTTCCCATCATATGAATTTGGCTACAAGTGGAGAAAATGTGGCTCCCACGAGGGTTGAGCCCAGATTGTACATTTTTTTTCATGATTCTAGGTCTTGATCTTGTTCTCTACATTCTTGATAAGGACTATGGTTTACCTTGTTCATGGAAAAAGACCGAAGTGCAAGAACCCTAAGAATTTCATGATAAAACCCTAGTTCTCCATGCACTGTTCTATTTCTTCATTACCTTTTTCAAGTGACTTAAGTATCCTTTTGAGTCATTTATTCATTAGCCCTTCTTTGTTTATCTCTTAGTCACGCAAAGGGAATATAATATTCTTATTTATCTGGAAAATTTGAGATCACCTTAGTCGCATGATATCATAAAGGAAAGGAATATCCTCTTAACTCATCAAGATTTCACGAGGACCATTGATTCTGATCTAATCCTGTGATGTGCAAAAAGTCTCGCTAGATGAATATGGTTGAAAAAAATGATCAGAGACTTGGAGATACACTCAGTTGCATATTCTCTGAAGGAATCAGAGTTAAAGGAAAGTCTTTATGATTTAATCTGAGTTGTTGATTAGGTTTCAATCTTGTGTTTATCACGTAATCTCACATTAAAAAGGAATATGCTCAAGTGTTTGAGAGATTTAATGTTAGTCATGGCTTGGGTTAAGTTTAGATTTAGATTGTGTGGATGGCATGGAATCTCAGGATAAACTCTATGGTTAAATTTTTATTAAATGACTCAGAGGCTCATTTTATCTCATAAACTCCATGTTGACTCAGGGTTAAGTTCCTTTCTTCTAAGATTTCACGTTGTCCATCGATTGCACTCAAAACTTGTGGCTTGCACTGAGTCTCTAGATAAAGTCAAAGGTCAAAAAATTTAATGAGATTTCACATGGTCTATAAGTGTAAAGATGATCTTATGGTTGTCGCTGAGTCTCGTGATTAAACTGTCATTAGACCAGATGATTAGAGATTGTGAGATGTGTTCGGTCACTTAATCTGTGAATGAACCTAGGTTAAAAGGGTTAAGTAAAGTAAAGCCCAGAGTTTGAAAAGATTGAATCTACAACATTGATCATGTTTTGATCTCATGGTGGTCTATTAGTCTCATCACGAAATGGAATATTCTCCTATGGTATGGAGATTAAACACGAATCATAGATCCTGGGTCTGATCCTGTGGTGGTCATTGAATCTCATTACAAGATCAAATTTAACCAGAAGGTTCAACAACTCAGTGACACAAAGGATTCACTAATCTAGAGTTAAAGATGAGTCAAGGTAAAGGCAATCAAAATCAAAGATGAAAGATCGATGATTGTATTTAAATAGGAGATTGCAAGTACATGCACCACCTGTGACCATTATGTTCAAATATTTAAAATTTAAAATCTTATTGTCTGAACTCTATGGGGGTGGCATGGTTTTTCAAGATTCAGATAGAAAGATAGGTCAAGTCAGCTTCTTTGATCAAGTTTATGATGATGGGACATGCATTCATGGCTAGATTTGATCTTTTGAGATATTTCCAAATGCATTGATGAGTAGACTTGATAGTCTTAGGGTTTCAACATTGTTTATGTAATATATAACAAACCCTAATTCTTATTGGTGAATTGACTCCTGAGCCTGTGTGCTAGAGGAGCATGTATATAAGTATTTTTAGAAGATTTTGGAGCTTAGTAGTTTTTTAGTAGATGTAATATTTTATGTGGCATTTTCTCTGCACTCAAGTTTTTCTTTGTTGAAACTTCTCATTGAATTCCAGATTATGTAAGATTTTTCTATGGCATCTTATCTGTCCTCAAGCTTTTCCTTTGTCAGTACTTCTGTCACTAAATATAATACATTGGCTTGTATTAGATAAATCTTGGAGTTCCTGAGCCTTTCTTTCTTTTATCATCCTTGTGCACTATTATGTGTGATTTGATTTAGATAATCTTGTGGATTTTGTTTATCCCTGATTATTTTGTGTCATTCCACCTATTTTCTAGAGTGAATGTCTTCTTGCAGGTTACAGACTATGTCTATTTCCTTGGGGAAGTTATTGTTTGTGAAATCTTTCCTTTCCTTGAATAGCCTCTTCCCATTTCAAACCTCTCTATGAAATACTTATGCAAGCCTATTCAGAAATATTGTGTACTATTAGATCTAAGAATCTTCATGCTAATTTTTTCACTGTGTTATGATTCCTGTTATCTTTGATGTATCACCTAGTAGGATACTTTTCTTTTCAATCATTTCCTTTCAAGTATTCCTTCTGTCCCTTTTCCTTCCAAGTTTACTTTCATGTTCAAATAGTAGATTAGGTGATTATTAAAGAGGAACCAGCCTATAAACCAGAGGCTTCCATTCAATTAGAAAAGGTCCCACAACCAAGAAGTGATTCCCATGTTATACTATATTTCTGGGCTCATGCGCTTGGAAGGGTGCAAAATTTAGTGTATAACAATTTTGGCACGCCCGGTGGGACCCAAAAGAAGGTCATTTGCAAGACTATGCTATCTCTAATATATTGATTGCATGGTATTGACCTAAAGAGGTTCTTTTCAAAGCATATCTGGGGGCTCTACTAGTTTAAAGAAACAAGGTCAAGTCCTGTTGAAATTTTATGATAAAGATAGAAATAAGGAGCTTAAAGCCTTCTATGTTCTTGCAGCTACCTCTAACAAGAAATTACTGCAAATTATCTTAGAGAGCATCCCCTATGAGGAGAATACAGTCTACACCACTTGCCTTAGAAGTAAGACCTTTTCTTTTCTATTCAAGATGAAGAGGAAGATCTATGACTAGAGAGCTACAAGAAGATTTATCTCCACTCTTCAACTCAAATACAACTAACACAGTTGCTGTTCAAAAAATTATAGTTCATGCAATGGCTAGATAGTTTACCTTTGTACCCTTCACAGGTTAAGGAAAGACAATGGCTTGTGATCACATAAGAGATGTGGCTACCATTTGTAGTGTGCATCATATCACTGAAGAAGATGTGGCTACCAAGCTACTAGAAGCCTCTTTCAAAGGTAAGGCCTTAAATGGTTTAGAACCTTAACTGTTGGTTCCATTGATTCATGGGATAGATTAGGAGAATAATTAAGCAAATATTTTGAGGATAAATTAGATTATTTATCTCTGGTTGAACAACTCACAACAATAAATAGGGCTCCTCAAGAACAAATGAAAAACTTTAACAATAGGTTCCTCAAGACATGGAATAGGATACCTATTTCAATAATGCCTTCAACTGACCATTTCTTCTTGTAGTTCTTGAAAATTTTGAATAGCCACATCTCTGTCATGATTCAATCCATGGGAGGTACCACTTTACCTCAGGCTTTTGACATAACAATAAAAGCTAAGAATTATTTGATTCAAGCACACATGATAGCCCCAAGGCCACCCATGCCTATTTTTCCTAACATCCAACAAAACATTCCTTTGAGAATCCCTCCATATACTCCTATGCCCACTATAGTAGCACCTCAATCTAGTACTAGTTATGAGGAATCTAAAGCAGGCATCTCTCAAGAGCTACTAGATTTGAGAAACAATAAACTAGAAATGAAGAAGTTATTACACACAATGAGCAATGAGTTGACTAGTACTAAAAAGAAGAACCAAGGGAATAGACCACCCTTTCAACAACAAAATCAAGTTCCCAACCAATAATATCAAAATTAGGGACAATCTTATCAACAAAATAGGCCACCATATCAAGGGAACTACCAAAGTCAAAGGAAGAACATCAAGGAAAGGCCATTCCAACCTTATAGTACCATGCTTCTTAACTATGAAAATCCAACTAGAGAAATGGTTTTGAGTCATAACAATCTGGTCACAGATAATGAGTGGTGTTTTCCTTGCAATCAACCCCGCAATCAGGCTACATGCTTGAAAGGGTGGATGAACCGAGCACTAATGGTGAAGAATGATTCACACACCAAATCACATGCCTCTTCTAGTGGATCAGTTCCTCAAAAAGATGCATAACCTGATGAGACTACTCTCTTTAATTGGGAGCGGAAAGATTTTTATGGAATAAATTGTGAGTTCCCAATTGCAGCCAACACTCGGTCTAAGAGAAGAGCCCAAGATATGGAGTGAATAGAGGATGGAACTGTTAGATTTGCTAAACTAAAAATCTTCCTAAGATCACCTGCATGCAAAGCTATTACATAAACAGAAGCAAAAGATAGAAGATAGAAGGATCTATGGGGGCCAAAAGGCCAGAGAGTTGAAAACCATGTTGATAGAAATAAAGCTTCTATATTCAACAATGAAATGATTTACAATCTCGGTATGAAATACAAAGCGGTCAATCCTTATAAAGGATACCAAAACCCTGAAAGGGAAACTACTAGGAAATAGAATCTTCCTAAGTCTAACTTAAGCAAAGAGTAGATAAACTAATAATTAACTAATTTAATTATTAGCAATACTCGACTACTCTAACATCCCCCCTTAAGTGTAACTTAGGGAGAAGAAAAAAAGCTAAACTACTGCAGAAAGCAGGAAAGATGGGTCCTGACAACTAGGCCTGATCAGGTACCCAAAACATAAAGGGAAAATATGTCCCAGAGAAAGGAACAAGAAAAGAGCAAGAAGCATCTCTGAAGCATGAACTATGAACTTTGTCAGAAGATACTGCTAGAACCCCCACTGAAGTGCATGACTAGGTAGAAAAGACAAGTGTCTGAAGAGCTGATCAATCAAACCATGAAGCAATAGAACCAATAGGTGAACCCCCCCATAATGCTAAACTAGGAGAGGTGATAGGAACACTGAAATGCAATGCCAGAAACATTTGTAGAAGAAGAACCAGGAACACCAACAGTGCAACAAAAGCACACACACAGGATAAAGGGCGGTGTCATCGACACACAGCATGGGCTAATGTCATGGAAGGTACGCTCACTTGACAAAAGTGGATGCGCCTAAAGCGGCAAATACATCATAACCCCCCATGGCACTTTATAAGCGAGTGCGAGTACATCAACTGAACAAGGTGTACAAGATCCAAGAATGCAGAAGAAGGCACTTTATCTCAGTGCATTTACAGAATAAAAATACATCAGAAGGAGCATGCAAGCTCAGATGTCAGAAAGAAGAGTGAGCTATGAACTCAGAAGAAGAGATCCCAGGACCTGTAGAACCAAGCACTCCACCAGAGGGCATAAACTGCCAAACACAGATGAGTAAAAACCCAGAGCAGAATCTGAAAAAATAACCTCTACCACTGAATAGCACACAGAATTAGATTTCTGACGATATCTCGTTTGCCAAAAAAGGAGTCCGGATGAGCCAAATATGACTCCCAGAAGGAAAAAAGAGACATCAGACTTCAATAAAAAAAATACTATCAAAACAGTGGAACCAAAAACCCTAACCTCCACCATTGGAAATTTCTCGGAAAGAGCTTTCCGACGGTATATGGAAGTCAGAAAAAGACCCTCGTATGCTCCCTGTAGAGCGAAAACAGACAAGTAGGGTCAAAAAGGGCCTCAGAGAAAAAAAATTAAGCCCCTGGGGCTAAAAAGGGGCCGCATATGACTGCCCGCTTAAACAGTAAGGCCTGTGGGGGCTAGCGGCCACATATGACCGCACGCTGAAGTGGAGCCCGCAGGGGCTAGTGGCCGCAGAGCGGCGCTGTGCAAAAAAGGGGCCGCCACTGGGCGGCGGGGTGGCGGGTTCCGGGGCGACGGGGGCACCGCAGAGGCGGAGTGGCATCGGAGCCCGGGAGGCGAGTGGAGCACAGAGCAGAGGACCGCGAGGCGGCGGGTGCAGAGCCACGGGGGGGTGGCGGGCAGCGGGGGCCGCGCTGGGGAATGGCCACCGCTGGTGGCGGGAACACAGAGCAGCAAGGCCGTGCACCGCCGGAGGCTGGGCCCGGGTGGGGTGGAGGCGGCCCGACGGTGGCGCGTTTGAATAAACATTGTGTGCACATTTTAAAACACTAAAAATATTAAAAACCAAATGTTTTTTAATATTTTTTCTCAAAACCCGTGTCCGTACGGCCCGTAGGAGGCCGAAAAAATTTGCCTGATGCCCCGGTGTCCAAAATGGACAAACTTTATATGGATTCTAGGGTTTTTGGGCCTTCCAAACGTAATGGTAGTGTCCGTTTGGGCCCAAAATGCCTCCAAAAATAGAGACCCCCTAGAACCACTAAAAGGAGCCAGAAAAGAACTGTGAAACCTTCAAACCCTCGAACGCTTCCAAGAAACTCGAACAACAACTAGCAGGAGAGCTCTGATACCATATTAGATTTGCTAAACTGCAAATCTTCCCAAGATCACCTGCATGCAAAGCTATTACATAAACAAAAGCAAAAGAGAAATGATAGAAGGATCTATGGCGGCCAAAAGGCCAGAGAGTTGAAAACCATGTTGACAGAAATTAAGCTTCTATATTCAACAATGAAATGATTTACAATCTCGGTATGAAATACAAAGCGGTCAATCCTTATAAAGGATACCAAAACCCTAAAAGGGAAACTACTAGGAAATAGAAACTTCCTAAGTCTAACTTAAGAAAAGAGTAGATAAACTAATAATTAACTGATTTAATTATTAGCAATACTCGACTACTCTAACAGGAACTAAAGCTACTACATCTACAAAGACATCACACCCATCTTTTCCTACCATACTAAAGAGGTCTCACACCATTCCATTCAAAGAGAGTCAATATACTAAGGAAGTTGAGCCCATGAGAGTAAAAGTACACCAAAGAGTACACATAGTAGTGCCCTTCAACATTGTAGACAACATGTCTATGTGGGACTCTTTGTCTATTCTAGGACAGTGTGAGATCTTAAATAAGGCTATGGGTGAACTGAAAATTCCTCAATAGTCCATAAATGACCCTGCTAAGCCAGTGTTGGTCAACGCTAATCAAGAAAAGAGGATTCCAACCAGCAGCTCCAAGGTAGATGTCATTCAAGGTAGGAACCTAAAACCACCTCCCTTAAATATGTATCAATAATTATTGTAAAATATCTAGTACATAATTGCATGGTAGATAATGGGGCTACTATTTTTGTCATGCCCAAGAAAGTAGCTGACCAATTGGGACTTAACTATGAACCTTTCAAAAGAAGGTGATAGAGTTTGATGGTTCCCCAGTAAACACAATAGGTGTAGCCAAGGATACAAGCTTGATCCTTCATGCAAGCCCCAATTTCTCCATCTTGATTGAAATATACATCATAGATCTCCCTGCTCTATTTGCCATATGTTTGTCAAGAGAATTCACATCCAAGATAGGAGTCTATCTTTTTTCCTACTAGTCTTACATAATTTTTCATACTAGGTATGGAACCAAGGTTACCATCAAGTCTAAATAATTGGCAGCTCACCATATAGAACCTTATGTGTCTAATGCACTCAATAGAAGTTGTTTTGCACTTGACATTAATGACTTTCCAATCATTAGAGAAACAAACACTAAGATAGAAAATATCCCAGATATCTATCTAGATGAATTGGAGTCTGAAAGAGCTTAAGAGGCCCAAGCCAATGTTATTTTGGATGCTGGTTTGGGAAACTATTTGATACAAGAGAATGGATTCATAGAGACAAATATTTTGAAGGTAGACACTCAATAAAAAGATCAAAGCAATCATGTTTGGGAGCTATTCTTTGATGGTCCTAGAAGTAGACATGGCTTTGGTGGTGGTGTTATGCTAGTCTCTCCAAAGGGGGAGAAGTATTATACGACTTTTAGATTCATCTTTTCTTGCACTAGCAACATTGCGGAATATGAGAGTCTAGTGAATGGATTGGAGTGGGATAGAAACAGAGGGATCAAAGCCCTAAAGGTGCATGGTGATAGTGAACTGGTAGTCAGATAAGTAAGAGGGATAAGTGCAACCAAGAATGATACAATGAGAGCATACAAGCATCGAGTTTGGGATGTAATTGAAGTATTCAATGCTTTCAGCATTATTGTTATACCTAGAAAATTAAATTAGAAAGCAGATAGATTAGCTATTGTTGGACCCCAATGTGGCATTTCTAATAACATTTCAATCAAAAATGATTAGCAGCATATCAAAGTAATTGTTAGACCTTCTATCCCATATAATAATTTTAATTGGAAAGTACTTGATAATGATGAGAAAATTCTACAGTTTTTGTTTGAAGAGGATGTTTTTTCAGAGCATAGTCAAGATAGATTGATGCAAAATTATGGAGATCAAAGGTACAATTTAAAAGAAATAAAATTCCTAAAGGCCTTGTCACCCTGGAATCTATCTTTATCAACGATGACCAAACAAAGAAGAACAAAACTAGCTTGATAGTTCAACAAGAATACTATGCCGACTTAGAATTGGAGTCAGGTAAAAGCTTGAAGTTTGGAAAGGTTAATACTGATTCAGAAAAGTAGGCTTATGACAAATTATTTCAATAATTCAGTGACATCTTTGCATGGAAATATGAAAACCTCAAAGGCTTCAATCTAGCACTTGCTCAACATACCATTGAATTAGATTTGAATTCCAAGCTAGTCAGACAAAAGCAAAGGCATATTAACCCCAAACTTGAGCCACTCATGCACAAGGACATCCTAAAATCAATAGAGAGTGGCATCATTTACCCCATAAAACATACAAGTTGGGTTTACAACCTTCTTCCTTTCATGAAAAAGAATGGGGAGTTGATACTATGTGTTGATTTTAGGGACCTTAATAGGGCATCCATAAAATATTATCATACATTGCCATCTATGGATAAAATTCTACAATGTGTCTCTGGATCAGAAAACTTCTCACTATTGGATGGCTATTCAGGCTATAATAAGAACCTATTTCATGAAGAAGATCAATATAATATTGGATTTACAACCAAGTGGGGAACCATGGCTTATCAGAAGATGCCTTTTGGTTTGTCAAACGCAAGTGCTACTTTTCAAAAGGCAATGGATATGGCCTTTAAAAGCCTCATGTACAAGTTTTTACTAGTCTATTTAGATGATATAACTGTCTATTCTAAATATGGAGAAGACCACGTCAAACATCTAAGGAAAATAATTTGAAAGGTGTAGGGTGTTTGTGATCTCTCTTAATCCCAAGAAATGTGTGTTTGTAGTCCATGAAGGGAAACTATTGGGATATATTGTATCCAAACAAGGAATTATAGTTGACCCTAAGAGGATTGCATGTATTCTAGAATTACCCCTACCACCTCACAAGAAAAGTCTTCAATCCTTCATTGGAAGGATTAAAATTTTTAGGTGTTTTTCACCTAACATTGCAGACCTTTTGAAGCCTTTAACAACAATTTTGAAGAAGAATGTAGTCTTCTTCTGGAGCAAAGAAGGAAAGGCTAGTTTTCAAGCCATTAAAGAGGCTTTGACAAAGTCTCTTTCCTTGTTGAATCCCAAATTCAGCAAAGATTTCATTTTGTATGCTTATGGAGGCTCTGATGCCATATCTACAATGTTAACTCAGAAAAAATATGAAGGATTGGAGAATCCTATTGCTTTCATTATCAAAGTTTTGGAAGAATATGAACAAAGATATTCTTTTGTAGAGAAACATGTACTTGTTGTGGTAAAGATCCTAATAAAGGTCAGACATATATTGACTCACTACAAGGTACAACTAAGAGTCACTCATCCAAGTATCAAGGAGTTCCTAGTTTCTAAGTACCTAAATGAGAAAAGGGTTTTTTGGATCACTAGAGTCATGGAATATGACATTTTTATCCAAGTCACCAAGTTAGTTAGAGGAAGAGGAATTTTTGAACATTTGACAAAGGATGAGATCCCAATAAATCTAGAGCAAATGAATGCATCCTTAGTTGTGCATTCAACAAAAGAACATGCCAAGGCATCAGGTTGATTGCCTAATGTGGTTCATTTTTTGAAGACAAGAGAATTTTCTACAAATTTGGATTCAACATAGATTCTGAAAAAGTAGCAGGTGTCCTAAATAAATTTCATGATGGACCTTCTAGAGGTCATTTCTCTCCTAGGACTACTACTTTTAAGATCATGGGAGATGGGTACTATTGGCTATCTATCTTCAAGGATAGTCATGATCATGTAAGGAAATGCATAAAGTGTACGATGTTTGCAAGAAAAGAAAGACTCACATCCCTTGCCATCAAACCAGTTAGAAAAGATCAACCTTTCATGAAGTGGGGCATTGAATTCATAGGAGTAATTAACCCTCCATCTAGTGCAGGTCATAAATGGATAATTACTGCAACTAATTACTTCACTAGAAGGACTAAGGCTATTGCATTGAAAGAAGCAAATAAGAATGTTGTCCTGGGCTTTTATGAAGACATAATTCACATGTTTGGGACCCCAGACTCTATTATATCGGATAATGAACTTTCTTTCATAGGCTTGAGAGTCACTGAATGGGAAATCAAACATGGTGTTTACCTAAACTCTAGTTCTAATTATTACCCTCATGGTAATGGTTTAGCAAAGTCTACAAATAAGAACTCGGTGAGGATAATTAAGAATACTTTGCAAGAAAATCAAAGAAATTGGCACTCTCGATTGAAGTCTGCCTTATGTTTAGACAGAATCACTCCCAAAAGAATCATTTGGAACTCTCCATACATGTTATTCTATGGAAAGGAAGCTACATTATCCATTTCAATAGATTTTCTAGCTTTGGACCTTGCAACCTAACTTGTCATCTTTCAAGATGTAGACCCTCTACAGGTAAGATATACTAAACTTATAGAGTTGGAAGAAAATAAGTACAAGTCCATGCAGACTATGGAAATTAAAAAATTGCAAACTAAGAAGATCTTTGAAAAAAGAGCCAGATCCAGGAACTTCAATGTTGGGGATATAGTACTTAAATGGGATGAACTCAGATCCAGGCCTAGCAAACATAAACTTTTGATTCCTTTTGGGGAGGTCCATTTGTAGTCACTGAGTGCAAGGAGCATAATGATTTTCAGCTATCAAATCTTGAAGGAGAGAATTTTAACAATATCTGTCAATGGTTTTCACCTAAAACCTTGTTTTGAGGTTTGTCCAACTTTGTAATCTGTTTCTTGCTTTTTCCTCCTTTCTAGGTTAGTTTCCTGCTTTCCTCAAATTTATCTGCACAGGTAGTTGTTTCTATTTGTATATAGTCCTTTTCTCTATTTTGGTTCATTTTCCCTCCTAGTTTCAATCCTCCTTCCTTCCAAATTTTTGTTCTCAAGGCAGACTCCTATGCCCAACGGATCATCTAAAGGCCAAAAGTTTTATATGTCTAGCAGGCTGACATCCAATAGAAATTGCTAGAAAATTTACAAAAATTTCCCATCATATGAATTTGGCTATGAGTGGAGAAAATGTGGCTCCCACAAGGGTTGAGCCTAGCTTGTACATTTTTTTTCATGATTCTAGGTCTTGATCTTGTTCTCTACATTCTTGATTAGGTCTCTTGTTTACCCTTGTTCATGGAAAAAGACCTAAGTGCAAGAACCCTAAGCATTTCATGACAAAACCTTAATTCTCCATGCCATGTTCTATTTCTTCATCACCTTTTCTGAGTGACTTAAGTATCCTTTTAATACATGTGTGCATTAGCCCTTCTTTTTTTATCTCTTCGTCACGCAAAGGGAACAAAATATTCTTATTTATCTGGCAACTTTGAGATCACCTTAGTCACATAATATCATAAAGGAAAGGAATATCCTCTTATGTCATTGAGATTTTATGAGGACCATTGATTTTGATCTAATTGTGTGATGTGCGAAAAGTCTCACCAGATGACTATGGTTAGACAAAATGATCAAAGACTTGGAGATACGCTCATTCATGTAGTCTTGGAAGGAATCAGAGCTAAAGTAAATTTTGTATGATTTAATCTGAGTTGTTAATCAAGTTTCAATCTTGTGGTTATCACATAATCTCACATTAAAAAGGAATATTCTCAAGAATTATAGAGATTTAACGTAGGTCATGGATTGGGTTAAGTTCAGATTCAGATCATGTGGATGGCATGGAATGTCAGGATAAACTCTATGGTTAAAGTTTTATTCAACGACTTCGAGGCTCTATTTATCTCATAAACTCTGGGTTGACTTAGGGTTGAGTTCCTTTCTTCCAAGATTTAACACTAGTCATCAATTAAATTCAGATCATGTGGCTTGCACTGATTCTCCAGATAAATTAAAAGGTCAACAAATTTAAGGATATTTCACACGGGTCGTGGATGCAAAGATGATCTTATGGCTTTCGCTGAGTCTTGTGAAAAAGTTGTGGTAAGACCAGATGATCAAAGATAGTGAGATGTGTTTATTCATTGAATCTCTGAATGAATCCAAGTTAAAAGGGTTAAGTAAAGTAAAGATCAAAGTTTGAAAAGATCAAATCTACATTGTTTATCACATTTTGATCTCTCGTTGGTCGCCTAGTCTCATAAAAAATGGAATATTCTCCCATGGTTTGGAGATTAAATGCAGATCATAGATCTTAGGTTTTCTCTTGTGGTGGTCATGGAATCTCATTACAAGTTCAAATTTAACCAGAAGGTTTAGCGAATCAGCAACACAAAGTATTCACTAATACAGAGTTAAATATGAGTCAAGGTAAAGGAAATTAGAATCAAGGTTGAAAGATCGATGACTGTGTTTTAAATAGGAGATCAGGTATTTTCTTGGCCATTGATGTAGGTACATGTTCCACCTATTACCGTTATGTTCAAATATTTAAAATTTAAAATTTGATTCTCAGAGCTCCGTGGCGGTGATGTGTTTTTTCAAGATATAGATAGAAAGATAGGTCAAGCTGAATTCTCTAATAAAATTTATAATGATGGGAGGTGCTTTCATGGCTAGATCCGATCCTTTGAGATATTTCCAAATGCATTGATGAGCAGGCTTGACAGTCTTATGGTTTTGACATTTTTTATGTAATATCTAATAAACACTAATTATGATTGGTGGATTGACTCCTGAGCTTGTGTGATAGAGGAGCATGTAAATAAGTAGTTTTAGAAACTTTTGGAGCTTAGTAGTTTTTTAGCAGATGTAAGATTTTTTGTGGCATTTTCTCTACCCTCAAGTTTTTCTTTGTTTAAACTTCTCATTGAATTCCAGATTATGTAAGGGATTTCTGTGGCATCTTCTCTGTCCTTAAGCTTTTCCTTTGTATGTACTTCTGTTACTAAATATAATACAATAGCTTGTATTAGAGAAATCTTGGAGTTCCTGAGCCTTTCTTTCAGCATACTTGTGCACTATTGTGTGTGATCTGATTTAGACAATCCTGTGGATCTTTTTTATCCCTTATTATTTTTTCTCATTCTCATGCCTATATTTTGGAGTGACTGTCTTCTTGCAGGTCATAGTTTGTGTCTATTTACTTGGGGAAGTTATTGTTTGTGAAATATTTCCTTTCCTTGAATAGCCTCTTTCCATTTCAAACCTTGCTTTGAAATACTTATGCAAGCCTATTCATAAATATTGTGTTCTATTAGATATAAGAATCTTCATGCTAATTTTGTAACTATGTTATGATTCATGTTACCTTCGGTGTATCACCTAGTAGGATAATTTTCTTTTCAATCATTTCCTTTCAAGTATTCCTTCTATCCCTTTTCCTTCCAAGTTTACTTTCATGTTCAAAGAGAAGATTAGGTGATTATCCAAGAGGAACCAGCCTAGAACACGGAAACTTTTCTTCATTTAGTAAAGGTCACACAACCTAGAAGTGATTCCCATGTTATACTAGATTGCTAGGCTAGAGAGATTGGTAGGGTGCAAAATTTAGTGTATAATAGTAATCTTTCCTTGCATTACCAACCATATTGCTTTTCTACCTTAGGCATGTAATATCATAACATAAACTCAATTGCATGTAAACATTCATAGAAACATTCATGAAAAGTAGTTACACATGACACAAGAATTGCTAACGCAGAAAACCATGTTAGAAGGTAAAAACTGCGGTGGGGATGATTAATACCTCTTTTCTGCTCGGTAGCCTTGAATATTGTTCTTTATAACTAAATTCTTTTTTTTTTTCTCCTTCTAAATGAAACTCTCTATCTGATCCATAGACATCTGTTGTGGCTAAAATAATCAAATTTTATGATTGATTACTACATCTATTTATACAATGTATTGACCTAATTAGGTTTCACGATTTACAATAAAAACTCTATGATCAAAGGTTTACAACTTGACCTTGATCTGCTAATTTGCATGTTTACAATTAGTTAAACAAATTAAAACAATTAGATATTCTTTACTTGTTCCTCAAAAAATGGTTTTACAGTGAAGCATAAAGCTATTTATAAAACTAAATTTCATTAGCTAACGTGTTTCTCAGATCTACTTTTCTCAGGAATAAAATTGTCTCTTAGTATACTAGTGCTCAGACTTCTATGTAGTCTGTGCTCGGTGATGTCTGTGAAATGTCTGTCAGTGATAGTCTGGTTTTGGTGTTCACTAGTTTCAGTGACCTTTGTGTCTGACTGAATGTTGTCACTCGGTGATCATGAAACCAACAGTCCAAAAACTATTTCTTTGTATATTAATGACAAATATGATCCTTTAGGATTTTCAATCTCCCCATTTGGCATTAGTATAAAAAACTAATATGTGCAAACTGAAGTTTTTAGTATCTACACCAAGTGTTTACCTTGTCAATGACTCCCCCTATGTGCATGCCTCAGTATGTACGTGTTTCCTCCTTTCTTTATTTCCCTCTTTGGATTTTGACATGTTTTCCCCTTTTGTACATTTCCCCCCTTTGACATGTATACATATAATATCCCCCTTATAAATTTTATAGTTTCCCCTTTTGTTGAAAATAATGATAAAGGTGTAATACTTACAGCTTGTCAAGTATGTCGACATGGGGTTTTTGAATGTCTTCCATTATCTTCTCCCATTTATTTTGGAAGTGTTCTAGGGTCATGCATTCCAATTTGAGTCTGGATGCATGTCATATATACTCTTAGTAAAAAACATCTTTGGGTTGGCAATCAATACTTTTGCTGAAGTCATGTGTCTCAATAGCAGCGTGAGTTTCAGGAGTAACATAGCTTGGAGCTCGGTTACCTCATCTTGGATTCATCTTCCAACCTTTTTTATTTCTAGTCTCAACCTCTTTGATTCTACAATCTTCTCATAATGCAATTGGAATTTATTTTCTTCGGCTGTGAGACTTTCTGCACAAGCCTTAAGATCTTCATTTATCATTTCTATATTTTCACTATTCTCAATAGTGAAAAGCTCTATTGTGCACAACTTTTGAACTATTTTAACTACTTCTAATATTATGGGTTCCCTTGTAGTTACTAATTTAGAGAGTTTTACCTTATTTTCTAATATCAAGTATTGGAGCATTTTGATCAATTTTAGTGTGAGGTACTATATGCAATAGTATTTCTTTTGTGGTATCCAGGACTTGTGAGTTATTGTGCTCCTTCTTGAGCTTTTCCTGTATAGCCTTCCTCTTGCAAAGTTCACCATACTTGGTTAGGTACATAGGATCTAGTGTTCTAGGATCACAGTTGGATATGTCAATGATTTCATTTAGTGTGACTAGTGCTTTTCTTTTATTCTTCTTCTTTGAAATAGTGCAGGAAGCAGGGGAATGTAGAAGTGTAGAAAGTTCTTTCTCTATTTCTTTTTATTTAGGTGTCTATGTAGGAGGTTTTGTGCCTTTGGTATGCTGCTTGGTGTTGAATTGTTGGTCAATAGTAGATGTCTTTACATCAACTTGTTCTTTCTCTACAACTTTGTTTTCTTTGGTATTCTTGCTAGTGACATCCTTTGCTTTCTCCTCTCCACTTGTATCTTTCTTTACCTCATTTGTATCCTTTTTCTTAACTTGTTCATTATCTGTGTCCATTGGTATGTTTGCATTAGGTGTCTTCTCCTTTTCTTCAGTAATGATATTGATAGCTTGTATCAATAAGGGCATGCGACCTGGTATTTTTACTTGTGTAACATCCATTGTATCCTTTTCCTTTTCTTGCTCGGTGGCATCAGTTACATCTTCATCATTTTTGGGATCATCATCAAAATCAATCTGAGTTATATCTTTGATTGTGACGTCTGGTGTTTCCTCTAATTATTTTAATATGTGAGGTATGTCATCCATGGCCTTTCTTTCCAATGTTGTCAAATCAATTGGAGTGAAATCCTCGGTGTCATTGACGAATATATGTTCTAGGCTTGATGTGGCCTCTTTCTCTTCATAGTAACATTTCTCGGTAAGAACCAGTACTTTCTTGGGGGTATTTAATATTTCATTCCAAGTCTCATTGGTTTCTTTGTCAAGGTATTATAATCTTCCGTCTAGTACTTTGTATGCTCTCATCTTTACTGAGAATTTCTTTGCATTCTCCTTAATTGTTTCATCAATTTCTTCAACTGTTGACTCGGGTGGCATGAGTGTAACTAGGGATCTTTCCCTTATCTATTTCTCGGTGTGAAAGGCATATGTCCATCTTATTGATATGCTATCATTCAATTCTTGTGGCATGTTCTTGTTGAATTTTATGGGTACATAATTGTATGAAACCATTGCCTTTATTATGGCTTCTTCTATTTTAGTCTTATCTCCGAGAGACAATGCTAGCCATTGTCTAATATTTCGGTGTGATATGCTCTCTGTGTTGATAAATTATTCTGCAACTTCATGAACTATTTAAGGAACTTTGATATTTTATTTTTAGTGTCCTCATTCTTTTTCATCCTTTTTAGTGTCATCCTTGTCTCTTTACCTCTTATATATCTCCTTCTTTTCCTTGGTGTCAATTGCCTAGTTTCAAGCTTTCTCTTTTGATATGTCCTTATAGTATCATTCTTAATCAGGGGTGAATCAACATCTTTGGTAGTCTTAATCCTTGTTCTTGATGCAACTGTAAAATTTGCAACCTTTTCCTTCTTGGCTGGTGGTGCATCTGACTCAGTAGATTCAGAATCACTCAATTTTTCACCTTCACCGACGGGTGACTGTTGGTCAGTGATATCTTGTTCTGATGCATCATCATTTACCAACATTTTCTTCTCAAGTGTTTTCACAATATTTTTTTTTTATTTCTGTCAATTTTATTCACTATTAATCCTGTCTTGATTCTAGACTTGACTTCTTTATAATTTCCAAATCTTCTCAATGATTTGGCCACTGGTTCATTCAATAATGCTTCAATAGCATTCGGGGCTTGATCTATGTTTATATCATAGTCTAGTGGTGGAAACCATGTTTTTTTCAGTACAACTAGTTTGATTAGAGTGGTGTTGGTATCCACTATGAAACATATGTCATCCTTCTATTGTTCCACCAGTTGTGTAGGGATCCTCATTCTCTTCTGCATTTTTTCCTTGAAGGTAGTGAAATATGCATCCATGACTATGTAGGAGCACCTAGGCTATCCTCTATGCCCTACAATGTTTTGGCTTGTAACTAACCATATCCAAGTTAGTGTTTTTTTACTTTTGACCTTAGTAGGTCTTTCAAGGTGTGTTACTAGGTGGATTGATAGTTAGTGTCAAATCAAAACTAGTCTAGTTAGTTTACTTTAATGAATAGTTTGGCTTGAGTAGGGAAAATGAGTCTTAATGGGTCCTAGAATTAGGTAGAATTGGGAAAGTTCCTAAAAAGGCCTTAATGATGTATATTCCTCATACCAAGCATAGTAGAGGTCATAAAAGTTAGTTTTAAGCATTTATGTAAAAGATTCTACAATGTTGTCATGACAACATTTTGCATTGTTACAATGTTGCATGCAACATAGACAACATTTGGATTCCTCTCAAGATGGAGGGAAAAAATAAATGCTAGTGGCCTAAAATGGTGGAAGAAGTATCCTAAAATTCCCGAGGACTCATTTCCTAAGGTAGATTGAATGTAAGAAAGTTTTTGGAATAGTAAGCAGCTCTACAATTCTGGTTTTTTAGCAATATTCGAGAATTTTGAGTTACAAAGTGATTATATGAATTGAATTGATAAAATTAGTGTTGGAACTGTTTTGATTAGTTAGTTTTAAGACTTTTCCATTCATTTTGAAAGTACTATATATTTTATTTGTTAGCATTTGTAAATTGGTTAAGTTCTATGGAGTCTGCTGGTCTTGTGCAGAGTAGTTTGTGTTTCCATGGCTCCCCCATGAAATTTAACTGTAGAAATATCCTAAGGGTGGATGGATGTTTTAAGGGAGCCTGTGTATAGGGTAAATATGCAAGGAGAGGTACTAAAGAGTAGAGCTACTATTTTTAAGGTTATGCCCTACATGAGAAAGGTATGTTTGGTTAGGGGTGTAACAGAGTAAGAATCAAGTGCCATTGCAAAGGGGTGTGTGAAGGAAAGAAACCAAGTGATGTTCCAGAAGCCTTAGGGTCTAAATGAACCCTTCCTATGATCTGAGATCCTATCTAATCCATATTGATACATTTCTAGTTAGAAATTAGTGTGTTGTTGTCAATGCTTGATAATAGGCCTAAAAGACATACATTTAAGGACATTAGTGTCCAGATGATTTGTGGAGTTAAAACCTTGAAAATATTTAATGTCTTGGAAAAGTGTATCTGAGTCCTAATTTTTTTTTTAGGGTTGTGTGGAAGTTTTTTGCAAGAATCCAGAAACACCCTCTGGATAGCGCTAATAGGGCTACTAGGCCTAATAAGATCAAAAACATTGTGAAGGTGGAACTCGATCACTTTGGAATAGAAGAACCATTCAAATGAGATTGAAAGGATGTCAGATGTATGTATTGAAGGTAAACATGACCTTTGTAGCACTTGTGAGTATGTTTGGAAAGGTTTGAGCTTGGAATCATCCAAGGGAGAATATAAACAAGGAGTACTTTCAATGGTTGAAATATTTCAAGATTAAGCATAGAGAAACTAACTCTTAGAGTGGAGTTAGAATAGTTTTGGAGTGTGAAGACTTAAGAATTTAGTGGATTCTAGGAGGGAAATAAGATCCTAAGTAGACTAGGGTAAGTTAAGTCCTTAGTTGAGTAAGTGCAAGCCAATATTGGAACACTTCCATCAGATTGGTATCAGAGCCTCTTTTGATCATGCTTGTGGTTAATGTTCCAACCAGAAGAATCAATTGGAGAGTCAAAAATGGTGACTAATGCTGAGTTGGCTAAGAAGGTAGATGAACAAGAAGAGGAGAATAGAATGCTCTATGATCAGTTGGCTCAATTGGATAAAAAAGTGAATGAATTTGATGTGAAAGTAGATGAAGTGAAGGAAAAAGTTGAAGGGAAAGGAAAGGAAATTTCCATTGAAGATGAGATCCCTTAAGCTAACCCTATCCTTAATTAGGAGTCATTACTAAAATCCCTAAAGGATATGAGTGGAAAATCATTAGAAGGAGTTCTTATTTTCAGTGGAAAGATTGAACTAGAGGTAGTCCTTGATTGGATAGAGGGACCCGAAAATAATTTTGAGTGTGATGGCATCACTAAGGCTCAAAAGGTGAAGGTTGAAAAAGCTAGACTGAGAGGGTCTGCACTCACTTGGTGGAAATTCATCCAAGATGAGAGAGAGAAGGAAGGAAAGAGGCCCATTTCTTCATGGAAGGCTATGGTTGCAAAAATCAGAGATGCATTTATCCCTAAGGATTATGAAATCTAGTTACAAAAAAGAATAAAAAGGTCTAAGACAGAAGGACCTAGATGTAAACTCATACACAGAAGAATTTTAGAGACTTTGTATGAGGTCAAGACTAGCTGAGGATGAGAAGTGAAGGTACAAAGATATCTTAATGGGCTTAAATGGACCATTCAAGATGAGATGAGTCTTATGATTTCAGACACACTTTAGAAGTGCCACCAAATTGAAATCAAGGTTGAAGACAAGATAAATAAGAAAGAAGATTCAAGCACCTCCAGAGGAAGAGGTAGAGGAAGAGACAACAAAGAAAAAAGAGGTGGATATGGTGGAAGAAATTCTAAACATAAAGGCCAAGTGGAGACTAAGCTCATTGAAAGACATGAAGGAAAGTTCAATAGTGGAAGTTCAAGTAGAGGGAGTAACTCTAACAATAGAGGAAGAGGCAGTAGCTAAGGAAGAGGCAACTATTTTTCCAATATGAAGAGTTATCACTGTAATAAGTTAGGACATCCTACATATAGGTGTCTAGAGAATGGAAATACCTCTCAAGGAGGTAAAAAAAGAGTGAACCATGTTCATGAGAAGACAAGTGGTGGAAACAAGAACCCTAAAGTTCCATTAGAATCAGAGGAAGGAGAGAATCTCGTGATGAGAAGAGCTCTGATCAAAGAGTCCATGAAAGAAGAACTCAATCAAAGGAGATCATTGTTCAGAGTAAAGTGTAAGATGATGAGTAAAGTGTGTAGAGTCATAATAGAATCAGGGTCTACTGACAACATAGTGTTAGAGGAGGCAGTCAACAAGTTAAAAATAACAAGGATACCCCACACAAGCCCTTTCAAGGTCACTTGGCTAAACAAATGACAACATGTCCTTGTTAATGAGCAAGCTTGGGTTAAATTCTCAATTAGGAGATATAAGGATAAAGTTTTATGTGATGTCTTATCTATGAATGGATTTCACTTTCTCCTAGGTATACCATGGAAACTTGACACAAAGGCCATGCATGATGGAGTGAAAAAATTATACTTTTTCAAGAAGGACAATGTGACATACAAAATCAAGTCACTGTTGGAGGATGCATAATTGAAGAGAACTAGTCCTAGTGTCCTCATGGTAAATGAAAAAGAGTTCTTTGAGGCTTTAGAAGAAGGAGAAGGAGTTGGATTTTCATTAAAGCCAAAGGAAGTTGTAGACAAAATAGAGAAGTGGATAGAGCTACCTAAAGAAGTCCAAGAGATGTTACAGAAGTGTGAAGCCATAGTGAGTGATGGAAAACCATCAACCCTACCCCCTAAGAGGTCTGTAAGACATTAGATAGACCTAATACTAGGAGCTACCCTACCCAATAAGGAAACCTATAAGATGACTCCTCAATAGAATAAGGAGATTCCTAGATGAATCCAAGAGCTCCTAGAACAAAGCCTTATAAGAAAGAGCATTAGCCCATGTGTCATGCCCACTGTCCTAGCACCTAAAAATAGAGGAACTTGGAGGTTATGTATAGACTCCAAAGCAATCAATAGGATTACAATAAGGTATAGAATATGTATCCCTAGGATAGAAGACCTAATAGACTATCTAGGAGGAGCAAGGTACTTTACAAAGATAGACCTAAAGAGTGACTATCATCAAATTAGGGTAAATGAAGGGAATGAGTCGAAGGAAGCCTTCAAAACCACACAAGGACTATATGAGTGGCTTGTAATTCGATTTGGGATATAAAATACCCCATCTACATTCATGAGATTGATGAATGAGGTCCTTAAAGACTATATTGGAAAGTTTGTAGTAGTCTATTTAGATGATATACTCATCTATAGAAAGAAAAGAGAAGAGCACCTAAAACATTTGGAAATGGTTTTTAAGAAGCTACAGGAGGAGAAGTTGATGATCAACTTAGAAAAGTGTGAGTCCATTAAGACAGAGCTAGTATACCTTGGTTTTGTACTATCTCAAGGTAATCTAAAGATGGATCCAAGAAAATTTGAAGCCATTCTCAATTGGTCTACTCCAAGGACAACAATAGAGGTAAGGAGTTTTCATGGCCTAGCTCAATATTATAGAAAGTTTATCAAAAAATTCAATTCAATTTGTGCCCCCATGTTGGACACTATAAAAGTAGGCACGAAGAATAAGTTTGTATGGAACGAACAAGCTAACCATGGTTTTGAATTTTTATAGAAAAATATTGCTACACAACCTATCTTGGTTTTACCTAGTTTTGAAAAGTTATTTACGGTAGAGTGTGATGAAAACAATTTGGCAATTGGTGGTGTCTTAAGCCAAGAGGGAAGACCAGTGGCTTTCCATTCTAAGAAGTTGAGTTAAGCTAAGAAGAAATATTCTTCTTATGACCTAGAGATGTATTCTCTAGTTTAGGCACGAAGAAAGTGGAGGCACTATTTTCTTCCAAAAGAGTTCATAGTCTTTTTAGACAATCAAACATTAAGTTTTTTGAACTCTCAAGATAAACTCAGTCACAAGCATATGAAGTGGGTTGAGTACCAGCAAGCATAAAAATTCAATAACAAACACAAGAAGGGATTGTAGAACAAGGTTGCAGATGCCTTGAGTAGAAGATCCTTGACTATCCAGGAGATACAACTACAAAGCATGGGAATAGACAAACTCAAAGATCTCTATGGTGATGATGAAGAATTTGCAGACATCTATATGGTATGCCAAGAATATAAGAGTCACTTTCATACTAAATATTCTAAATATACTTTGTAGAGTAATCTATTGTTTAAAGGGAGTCAGTTATGTGTCCCTAGAAGGTATATAAGGGAAAATTTGATTCAAGAGAAACAAAATGGGGTACTAATTTTCCATTTTGGGGTTAGTAAGACATAAGAACTAGTTCAAAGATTTTACTTTTGGCCAAAGATGAATGTTGATATCAGGAAGTATGTTGACAGTTGTGTTGTGTGTCAGAAAGTGAAGGGAACATCTTCTAATGTTGGCCTATACCAACCACTTCCTATTCCAACTAGACCATGGGAATACTTGAGCATGGACTTTGTATTTGGGTTGTCTAAGTTGAGATAGGGAATGGATAGTGTCTATGTGATAGTGGACCTATTTAGTAAGATGGCCCACTTTATACCCTACAAGACAACCAATAATGCCAGTCAAATAGCTTCTCTATTATTTAAAGAGGTATTCAGAATACATGGATTTCTTTTGAGAATTGTGTTAGACAGAGACACCAAGTTTATGAGTCATTTTTGGAAGACTCTATGGCAGAAGTTAGGCACTAACTTATCTTTTGGATCTGCATACCATCCTCAGACTGATGGTCAAACTTAGGTAGTTAATAGGAGTCTTGGAAATCTCCTAAGATGCTTAACAAAGGAGTATGGTCAGACATGTGACCAACTCATAGGTGAAGCTGAATATGCCTTCAATGATACTGTGAATAGGACTACTAGTAAGAGTCTTTTTGAACTTATCTATGGAATACACCCTAGAGGAATTTATGCACTTAGAGAACTAAAGGATGGAGTTAGAGGGAGTGGATATGCTGAGGACTTTTCCTATTCTATACAAGAGGCCCATGATATAGTAAGGAAGACACTAATTGACAATACTAATAAAATCAAGAGTAAGGTGGATGAAGGAAAAAGGGATGTCCAATTCAAGGTTGGGGATATAGTGATGGTACACCTCAACAAGGCTAAACTTTAGAAAGGAATCCCACACAAGCTACAAATGAGAAGAATTGGCCCCTTTATTATAATAGCCAAATATGGAGCAAATGACTAAAAGGTGGAGTTACAAGAGAACATTGGTTTGTCACTTTTCTTTAACATTATAGACTTTGTCTTATACAAAGGTCCAATACCTGATCTAGATCTAAGATTGACTGAAGCCATCCAAGAGGGAGAAGCACTCCATTTTCCATTTACACCACTCAGGAAGGTAGACTGCATACCAGAATCCATAAGTTACAAAAAGATCAGAAAGAAAGATTAGAAAGAACACTTAGTGAAGTGGAAAGGACCACTGGATGCAGATGCAACATGGATAAAGGAGTCAGAGTTCAAAAATTTGGGCATTGATCCTGACTTACTCAATCTGAGGATGGATTGAAATCTTTCACTTAGGGAGGTTGGTATAGGAGCACCTAGGCTATCCTCTAAGCCCTATAATGTTTTTTCTTGTAACTGACCCTAGCCAAGTTAGTGTGTGTTTTATTTTGACATTAGTAGGTCTTACAACACTAGTAGAATTTGGGCAATAAATGACCAAGTGACTAAAACTTTTAGTCACGTGACTAAAATTTTTAGTCACATGACTAAAACTGATCATGTTCTACCCATGTTTTGCAATTCACAAATATAAGTGACTAAATAAATGACCAATTTGGTCATCGGGTAAAATCACTACTAAAATGACTAAATAAATGACTAAATAAATGACCAATTTAGTCATCGGATAAAATGACTAAATAAATGACCAAATTGGTCATCGAGTAAAATGACCAATTTGGTCATCGGGCAAAATGACCAAATAAATGACCAAATATTTCAGTTTAGGTACCTAAAATGAACCTCACATTTCAA
>MU226243.1:148761-174971 GCA_018584345.1 Thuja plicata
ATATATATATATATACACACACACACACAACATGACATATAGATGTCTGTGTTCTATTAAGTTTTCTATTTTGAATTAGATGTATACATTTATATATAATTATGTATATATTATATAAATGTATAAAGAGAAAGACATTTAGATATGTGTTTGAAAAGTCTAAAAGGAATTCTCAGGATAAATAAATGTTGTTATTAACATTCCTTCTACAGGTTGAATCTAGAGAATGAAGTTAAATTTCTATTCTGTTCAAATATAAATTGAAATTTAATCAAATCTGTATTTGTACATTAATGTGATATGCATCTCTGTTGCACTATTAAGTATGGAAACATAAGGAGAGTAAACCAAATTTCTTTATAGAAAAAATTGATGAAACTGATATGTTTAAAAGAAAACATGTTGACTACGTTTTTTTTTTTGTTTAAAACAAATTTGCATATATATATATATGTAAAATAAAAATACCTGTAATTCTAAACATTTGTAAAGTTAAATAAAACAATTACAATTAACGAACAACTAAAAGAAGAATCTTAACATAATAAAATTTATTACAATTTGTGAACAGAGATATCAACTTAGGAATTCATTAAACTAGAAAATGATTATTAAGATAAATATATTTCATAAATTATTAAATGTCGATTAAACTCAATTTACATAAAGAGAAATGTTTCCTTTCTTTAAATAAATTCTACAGATAGGTACACTATATAACAAATTTTTCTATATGTATTTAATAAATAGAAAACAAAACCATTAGACTTCTTCCCTTTCAACATAACTTGTTATAATAACTTTCTAAAGAAATTTTAAGCAAAAATTTCTAGAATTTCATTTATACAACAGACCTATGGCTTGAGGTGAAACTTAATTTCTCAAATATACAATTTATAATCAACTAAATTCCTCATTTACAAATCTACAATCAACAAGATCATGGAAAAAACTATGAGAGATCACCTCCCATCCTAGGTCTCTATGAGACCACCCCTGAGCTAGGGGAAACAAGAAGAGGCTGGGAGACATACAAGCAAAAAAATAGACATAAACCACACTAAAACAACACATAACTCCCTGCCAAGATCATGCACAAAATGAGTCATTATGAACTTAAAATAGGGGTGAAGGTGGGACAACCATGGAGGAGATAGACGTATCAGAATTTACCTCAAAATATGCACAAATATTCCCATGCCTTCCAAATGCTACTACGACATTCAAAGAGTTCATACACATATCCATACCCTTATCACCCCCATGAAACTTTCTAAGTTTATATGGCACATGGAGCCCATAACATCCATGCTACATCCCTCTTCTTCCCGAGAAGAGACTCTACACTACCATGGTTTCCCAACTAAGCCCTTCACCCACGATGACTTTCCTCCCTCCCAAGGGTGAGATATGTCATTCACTCCCATAAATAACATAACACAAAAAGCAAAAAAAGAAAGAAGAAAAGATACAAAAGCAATTCCTCTCACAAACATAATATCACAAAATCCACATTTCACAATATGAAAATTTGAATAACTAAATTTCACCAAGATTGAAGCAAGAATTAGAAATTAAAAATCCTCATAAAATCTAGGTGTACCAATCTTACTCCTAGAAATATGATGTGGTTGAGATGATATACTTATTTGTATCTCTCTTCGCTTGGCTTTCCTCTAGCATTTCCTCCAAGCACATTCTACAAGTCTCCAAAATGTAGACTGGACAATCAACCCCAAATCTCCTCTCCCTTTCCCCTAAAAGGATCTCTCTCCAACTCTACCTCTTTCACAACAAGAAGAGAAATAACACATGAGTCCTCTTATCCTACACTTGGCCAAATTCATGCATGGAAGATACTCCACTTGCTTGGAGAAGGTGATGGTCTTTCCATTTCCCCATTTTCACCACTTGTCAAGAAAGGTATTTATGAAGGCCCTTAAATGAGATTTTGACACTTAAAAAAATAAAAAAACATCCCCTAATCCATTGTAATACTAAAATACTAGACTTTTTTACTCTAACTCTCCCAAAAGACTCATTATAACCCTATAAAAACTCACCTAGAGTTAACCTTCAAATTTCAAGGATAGTACTCAAGGTTTTGGGTTTCGAATACAAGCTTACCCCACATGGTAACAATACACAAACCTAGGGTGAAACTAAAACGTTAAAATCCACATGGGCATGCCAACTCACAAAACAATAGTCAATTGACACTACAAATGCACCTCACATTTACACAATGGCATGCTTAAAAGAAATTAGAAAAAATAGAAGGAAATAAATTTACAACCATGCAAATTCACATTTACAACATATATAACATTTATAATTAGGTTATTTCCCTTTCTAGGGTTAACCTTGGTTTCACAAGGATATTCACAATAGCCCAATCGTGTTTCCCTGATTGTAACCATGGTTTATTCACCTGCACACTTGAACAAAGCATCAGTAATACAATAAATAATTTATAAATTCATGATATTCTACATTATAATATATTCATCTAACCCTAAATTATACCTCCTTTTTCTAGAACTAGGCCTTCATATCCATATAATTAGTAAATTACAAAATCCTAAAGAAAATCACTTATCTAGCATATCAAATTAAGCAATATGGATCATTGTTGAATTGAACCTAAAGTTCCCATTTACATGTCACATGATCAATTGCAAATTTAGAACATAAGAAGGAAACTTGTTTCAAACATGTCATATAGATCTGAATCATATGTAATAAATAATACATTTAACATCATCAAAATAGAGTCAACATTAGATAACTATACTATGAAAGTCCATTACATCAATGTATCAAAATAAATGTGTCATCCAGATAAATATAACATGAAAGTATCAAATCTGAATGGTTGATCGGGTAGGACCTCACACATATCAAAAGTACCCATTTTTGGTACTTTCGATCGTAAGTTAGTCACTTCCAATCAAAAGTTAAGCCTTGTTCTGATCGAAAGTAAGATTTTTGTTTCATGGGCCACACTTTTTGGGGTGAATTCCTTCCTCCCAAAAAGTGTAACCCACTACTATGGGATCACTCTATTGTGAATCAATCTACAAACTTGTCTCTCTTAGTCGCTCTTCTTCACTCTGCTATTTTCTCATTTTTTCATGGTGAATGAATGAGCTCTTCGATAGCCAAAGTTTTATCCTTGGTGAGTGTACATGCTTGGGGAAAGTTTCAACTTAGTTTCACTTTTTCACATGTTCACTGATGATGCTCAATATGTAGCAAAGACGTGACTGTCTTTTACATGTTTACCGATGGTGCTTGGTTTATATTGACAACTTTATTGTTTTCCATATGTATACCGATGATGCTCAGTATGTATTGACCGACGTGATTGGATTCACAAATTCACAACAATTAATACCCTAGTGTTGTTGATGCCAATTATTCAATTATGTATTTCCATTGATGTTTACACAAGTATAGTGATGTTTACACAAATGTCTAATCCTATCCGAGCACAGTCAGTGTCTGTCAAGCTCTCTCAGGAATTGAAGATCACCAAAGTTTTTTTTAGTTCTAACAGAGTTCACTCAGGCATTATAGTATTGGTCGTGGATTGAAGAATTTCTGTATTGACTGAGCAAAATAGTTAGTGTCAGCAGAATAACAGTGGATTATATTTTATGGATAATTAGTTATATGCAACTGACATACATGAGTTTTATTATTTATTTGGAAGGATATCAAGGCTGACTTAACAAGGCTTAACATATATATGTAAGGTCAAGTTTGGATCTAATTGTTTGAGATAATAGTTAAGTGTGATATGAAGAGTGAAGGTGAAATTAGATGTGATTCTAATTGAAGACAGGATAAAGAGGACTGTAAAAAAATATCTGATCAGTGAGGATCAAGTACTTAATCCAGAACAAAGATCTGAATCATCAAAGATAGTTGTTTATAAAAAAAAATAATCCATTGTTACTCTCTAACAATTGTAGCAGTGATTAAAATCTCTTAAGAGAGTATACTTAATAGTCTTTTGTAAATCCTCTAACAAGGTGAAAGTTCTACATTGAAATGTTTGAAGACCTCTCACAAGGCCACTCCTTACAGGGTGATTAGATCCTCTAACCAATTCACACCTAACAATGTTTTATTGTAACCTTTAATGGGGTTGGATCCTAACAGGGCTCACTTCAAAAGAGTGAAAAATAGTGACTAGTTGCTATCGGTGGTTTTTCCCATATTGGGTTTCCACGTTAAATCTTGGTGTTATCTATTTACGTTTCATTTGCTTTATGGTTTATGTTTCTACAATTAATTACTAATGATAATCACAGTTAATATCTTAAGATTTTCTATGTTAACTGAGTGTTAGTGAAATATATATGTTAACTGAGCAACAGTGACTAGTTTGTTTAATACATCTAAGGGACTTGGATTTGTTTTTGTGGTAACTGATTCACTCCTCCCCTCTTAGTTACTCAACTCATTTCCAACAATTGGTATCATAGATTGAAGTGCTTATAGGGAAGGTTTAAAGGCCTAAGATAAAGATCAAAGATGTCTTATAAAAAGGAGATACCTAAGCTCAACAAGGAAAACTTCGATGCATGGAAAGATTGGATGAGGCTACATCTATCTACTATATAAGATATTGGTTTGCAATTCCTAGATCACAAGTATGTAGAGCCACCGAGACCTATGTCTGTGGATTAGATGGTGGAAATGAAGTATCATAACATAATGATGATTGATATAGCCTCTACACTCAACTATTCTAAATTTGATGAAGTCAAGGGCTGCCCTACTACCTTTGATATGTGAAACAAACTACATGATATCTATGGAGGGGATGCAAATGTAAAGAGAGCCAAAGTAGAAAGTATCAGAGATTAATTTGATATGATGAAAATGAAAGAAGGAGAGGACATTAAAAAATACAGTGAAAGAATCAAGAAAAATTTTAATGCCATAAGAGTTGTCGGTGGAGTAATTGAAGATACAACAGTGGTTAGAAAGGTATTGATAACTTTAATTTCTATCTATGAAATTAGAGTTTCAGCTATTCAAGAGATGAGATGCAGTAATGGTATAACTAGATAGATGGATGGATTGGAAGATTATCAAATTTTGAGTTGGATAAGTTTGACAATTATTCTCCTAATCCTAGCAATCTTGAGTCAGCATTCAAAGCTAAATTAAACCTTGGAAAGATGAAAGGAAAATAGATTGATAGTGATATTGTTGCTAAGTGTCCAAACAAGGAAGACAAAGGTGAGAAAAAGTTCAACAAGTTTAAAGGAAAGAAAGGTTACAAAAGCTACAAGGACAAAGGTAAGAAATATTTTTATATTGTTAAAGATTATTATAGTGATGAAGATGCCAATGAAATTATTTACATATCTATTAAGCATGGGTCAGATAGTGAAGACAATGAAAAGAAAGAACTATATTCTCATATTAGCAAGAATGATACTCAGATAATTTATAGTGGGTGTTCTAACCACATGACTGGTGATAAAACCAAATTTGAACATCTTGAACACTATGCTGGTGGGAGTGTTAGTATTGGGAATGATGAACCCTACTTTGTAAAAGGTAAAGGTTGTATTTCTCTTACTGAAGGAATCAAAATAAAATGTGATAATGCTTATTGGGTTGAAGGATTAAGGTGTAATCTACTAAGTGTAGCATAGCTGAGTAACATTGGTTTCAAGGTAGAATTCATGAATGGTAAGGCCAAGCTCCTGGATGGTAGAGGAAATCTATTTGGAATTGGCAGGAAAACAAAAGGCAATCTATTTTATCTTGATCTCAATTAAAGTTCATGTTTTATTACAGAAGTAGAAGAAAGATGGTTATGGAATAAAATCTTGTGTCATGTGAACTTTGACAACCTAATCAACATAAGTAAGAATAGAAGAGTAAGAGGTATTCCTATTCTGATGAAACCTGAAATAGCTTTATGCAAGCAATGTTAACTTGGGAAGATGGGCAAAACTAGCTTCAAGAACAAGAACTAAAATACAGAAGAAGTCTTGGAATTGATGCATACTGACTTATGCAGACCAACTGGAACAACAAGTTACATAGGTGAGAAGTACTTAATACTATTTTTTGATGAGAATTCTAGAATGATGACTGTTATTTTTCTCAAAGAAAAATCAGAAGCATTTTAGAAATTCAAATGGTACCTAGCTAGAGTTGAAAAAGAAATAGGAAAGAAACTTAAATGCTTAAGATCCAACAGAGGAGGAGAGTTCATTTCTAATGAATTCAATGAGTTCTGAAATGAAAGAGGAATCAAAAGATATGTATCTGCCCCATGTACACCACAAAAGACTAGTATAGAAGAAAGAAGGAACAAATCCATTATGGATTATGCAAGAACCTTGATGATTGAGAAGGATGTTGCTACCAAATAATAGAAGGAAGCCATTAGCACTGAAATTCATCCCTTGAACTAAGTTCAACTAAATAAAGGTACTAAGAAGACACCTTTTGAATTATTGTATGGCTATAAACCTAATGTTTGTTATTTCAACGTATTTGGAAGTAGATGCTACATCTTGAAGGAAACAAGAATTGGAAAATTTGATGTAAAAAGTGATGAAGGTATATTCCTAGGCTACAACACCTTAAGAAAATAATATAAATGTTAAATTCTTACTACTCATAAAGTCATAGAAAGTGTACATATAAAGGTCGATGAGTTTGTAGAGAAAAATGACAAACAGTACAATAAAGAGCCTGAAGACTATAAGAAATTTGTGTATTATGAACCTGATACTATACCTAAGACACAGGAAATGATGCTTGGAAAGAAAGCATGTCCACCACTAAATTCATTAGCACAAACCTTATTTAAATTTGTGAAACCATTGATGCTAACTGAAGAAACGGATTCACAAACAAAAGGAAGTGAGTCTCAGACATAAGAAACTGAGTCACAGTCAGAGGCACCCGAGTCATAGAAAGAGGTACACAAGTAACAGACAGATAGACCTGAGTCTTAGACAGTGGAACATGAGTATTAGATAGAAGAACATAACAAAATATTTGAGCATGGTGAACATAGTGGATCAAGCCCAGAATCAAAGAGGAAGGATCTTCTACTTTCTAAATATGTTAGAAGGCATCATGCAAACAAATAATTGGAGATAAGGCAAAAGGTGTAATGATAAGGAGTGAGATAAAAGGTACATGTTTACTTAGTGAAATTGAACCTAGAATTGTTAAAGATGCATTGAATGATGAGAAATGAATTGAAGCAATGAATGAAGAAATTGAGTAGATAAAAAAGAACACAACCTGGACTCTTGTACCTAGACCAAAAGGAAAGAATATGATTGGTAGTAAGTGGGTTTTCAGAAACAAGATGAATGAGAAATGTGAAGTTTCCAAAAACAAAGCCAGACTAGTATTTAAAGGATATGCTCAAGAAGAGGGTATTGACTATGGAGAAATTTTTTCTCCTGTTACAGGACTTGAAGGAGCTAGAACTCTTCTGGCATATGCCACACATAAAGGATTCAAGGTATATCAAATGGATGTAAAATCTGCATTCTTGAATGAAATTATTGAAGAGGAAGTCTACATTATGCAATGTGAAGGTTTTGTAGAACCTAACAAAAGGAATATGGTTTGCAAACTAAACAAAGCATTGTATGGACTGAATGGTTACTTGATAAGTATTGGATTTAAGAGAACTAATGACAATAGTAGGTTGTACATCAAAGAAGGACCTCAAAACAAGATACTATTACAAGAAATATTTGTTGATGACATATTATTTACTGGATATGATGACTTATGCGAAGAATTCTCAGAAGCTATGAGTAATGAATTTGAGATGTCTATGTTTGGTGAAATAAAATTCTTTGTTGGTTTACAAGTTTATCAAATGAATTATGGTATCTACATTACTCAATCTAAGAACATAAAAGAGATACTGAAATTTTTTTGGATGGAGGATTCTAGACCAGTTGGAACACCTATGCCTACTAGACATAAGCTATCTAAGGATGATGATTCAAAGGAGGTAAATCACACTACATACATATCCATGATTGGAAAACTTCAATATGTTGTTCACACTAGACCTGATATTACATTAGCAGTCAGTATTGTTGCAAGGTTTTCATGTAATCCTAGATAGAATCATTTGATGGATATAAAAAGGATTCTAAGATATCTTAAGGGTACTGAAGATTATGGATTGTGGTATAAGAAAGGATGAAACTTTGATTTGAAGAATTTTACTAATGTTGATTGGGCAGGAAGTGTTGATGACAGAAAGATCACAAGTGGTGGAGCACTATATCTTGGAAAGAGGTTAGTCTCCTAGAAAAGAAAGAAACATAATTGCATTTTTCAATATATAGTAGAAGCAGAATATGTTGCTGCAGCAGTGAATTGTTCAAACATCATATGATTCAAACAATTATTGTTAGGTATGAAGGTAGAAATCACAAAACCAATCATTATCTACTGTGACAACACCAGTTCTATTAACATCTCAAAGAGCCTTGTGATGCTTACCACGACTAAACATATTGTAATAAAATATCATTTCTTAAGGGAATTGGTTCAGAACAAAGAAGTAAGATTGTAATATGTGAATACCAAAGAACAAATTGTAGACATATTCAAAAAACCGCTACCTAAAGATGCATTTTTGTATCTTAGAGGAAAGTTAGGGTTAATTCCCCTAACTGAGTCTCACTAAAACATAGTTTAGTGATGCATCAACCGAGCTATATAATAGACTTAACATGTTGATACAGATATTTAAAGCTTATTGCATATGAATCAGTAGAGACATGCACATTACAATTTCATTGGATATGTCAGTTGGTGTCTTTGGCATTGGTTGTCAAAGAGGGAGAGATTATTGTATGCCATAATAATTCATGACAGAGGGAGAGATTACTATATGATCAGTGAAAGAGGGAGATATTACTGATAGAGGTATTGTTGACAGAGGAATAACTTTATTAGAGATAGAGATTAATGTAAGAGGGAGAAATTTGTATTCTAGTGATTGAGGGAATATTGGATGAGAATCAGAATGGATCTAAGGACATTAATAATATTTCATTCTTATGTCTAATACTCTATAATTCTTTATATTATGACATGTTGTGTTTCCATCAATGCCAAAGAGGGAGATTGTTGATGACTATTATTCATTTGTGTATTTTCATTGATGTTTCCACAAGTATAGTGATGTTTACACAAATGTCTAATCCTATCCAAGCATAGTCAGTGTCTTTCAAGCTCTCTTAGGCATTGAAGATGACCAAAGTATTTTTTAGTTCTAACCAAGTTCACTCGGGAATTAAAGTGTTGGTCGGGTGTTGAAGTATTTCAGTATTGACCGAGAAAAATAGTTAGTGTCAGCCGACTAGAAGTGGATTATATTTTATGGATAATTAGTTATATGTAGCTGACACACATGATTTTTATTATTTATTTGGGAGGATATCAAGGCCGACTTGACATCGCTTAGGATATAAATGTAAGGTCAAGTTTGGATTGAATTGTGTGAGATAATAGTAAAGTATGATATGAAGAGTGAAGGTGAAATAAGATGGGATTCTAATTGAAGACAGAACACAGAGGACTAGAACAAAATATCTGATTAGTGAGGATCATGTATGTAATTCAGAACAAAGATCTGAATCAGCAAAGATAGTTTCTTATCAAAACAAGTCAATCCATTGTTACTCTCTAACAATTGTAGCAGTGATTAAAATCTCTTAACAGAGTAGACTTAACAATATTTTGTAAATCCTATAACAAGGTGACATTTCTACATTGAAGTGTTTGAAGACCTCTCACAAGGCCACTCCTTAAAGGGTGATTAAATCCTCTAACTAGGTCACACCTAACAGTGTGTTATTGTAACCTTGAATAGGGTTGGCTCCTAACATGGCTCACTTCATAAGAGTAAAAAATAGTGACTAGTTTCTATTGGTGGTTTCTCCCATATTGGGTTTCCATGTTAAATCTTGGTGTTATCTGTGTACATTTCATTTTATTTATGGTTTATATCTCTGCAATTAATTACTCAAGATAATCACAGTTAATATCTTAAGATTATCTATGTTAATTGAGTGATAGTGAAATATCTATGTTAACCGAGAAACAATGACTGATTTGTTTTAGACATCTAAGGGACTTGGATTTTTTTTTGTGGTAACTGATTCACCCCTCCCCTCTCAATTAATCAACTCATTTCCAACAAGTGCTTCTCCATTCATGCTAATTTGTCATATTATCTATGAATATTTGAACTGATGTAAAATATAGATTATATAGTGCAGTTCCATACTTACTTTTTTTTCTTAGGTGGGGGTGGTGATATCACCAGATCCATTGGATGAGGTGTCACCAACCATGGTGCTTGGTCTGGCATCATCTTTGCTTCAAGATTTCCTCCACATTTGATTTCTCATTCTCCTGATATCTTCAATAGTGTTCCCATTAGCAAAAGTTCTTGTCTTTGTAACTCGGTCTCTGTAGTCCTTGCTTAGGTGACTAACCTTATGACAGTGTAAGCATGTCATTATAGAGTTTGTCTATTTCCTAGACCTTCTTATCCATTTCCTCATACAGTTTGTAGCTATGTGTCCATATCTACCACATGTACAATTTTCCCATGTGGTGTAATCCCAAACATATGAGTTACCGACTCTTCTCGGTTGATAAGAATTTTCTTATTCTTTTGGTTCCATACTTTCTTTTTCTTTTTCCTACATTCATGATTTGTGTGGATGTACATTTTACAACTAGAAAAATATTTTCCATGTAGGATTCCTTCTTTGGTTTTTTCACCTTAGATCTGCATTCATGTACTTTGTGTCCATGCTTGATACAATTATAATAATTACCTATGATTGTAGAAGTGGATTTAGGAATACCTTTAGCTTTACTCCTACAAACATTTGATGTGCAACCTGGTTTTCCATAGTGATTGCATGATTGCTTCTTTTCTCTTGGATTTGTGTAGACATCTTTTTGATCAAATTGGTTTGATGATTCTACATGCTCGATATACCCTAAGCTTGTATTGTTGTTGAGTCTTCTTTTTCCATTCATAAAATAATCCATCTTTTTTGTACTTTCTTCAACTTTCTTGATCATATCATTATGTTGTTGCTGAATCCTTACTTCATGCTTTATTTTTTCATTTTCTTCTCTTAATTCACCAATAGATTCTAATTTCCCATTGAGTTCCATGTTCATTTGGTTTTCCTCATGACTGATAAGAACTATTTGATTGGTGATCTCATGATGATTTTCAATTAGTCTATGTATTTCAGTTTCTCTCTCTGGCAACTTCTCAGTTAACTTCCTCTCATCAACAGCTAATGTTCTTTCTTGTTCAACTTGTCTAGAATTATTCATAACATCAATAATTCTTACCATCTATTTCTCTTGACATATTTGTAGTACCTTTACTTGTTCTTTCAGATGTTGATTGATTTCATTAAGACTTGTAATGCTTCCTTTAGATGTGTGAGATGTATTGCTAGATGTATATCCTGATGACTAAAAACAAATCAGGTATCTCTTCTTCATGATAGTCATTTTGATTTTAGTGACATGCCATAAATTTTCTTTCTTTCGGTAGTTCTCTCATCTTGATTCTTACTTTCTTTGTATTTCTCATAAAAGATCTATATTGGCAACTTCTAATTTTCAATATTCTTGTCAAGATTATACCTTTCCATTGTATGATCTTTTCTCTCAAGTGATTTAAAATTTTCCAAATAAGAGATCTAGCTCTAATACCAATTGTTGGAATAATGGAATGGTATGTATTGAGAGGGGAGGGGTGAATCAGTACCCTTAAACCTTTTTATTAATTTATCCTTTAGTAATCTTTCGTTGCATTACCGAACATATTGCTTTTCTACCTTATCCATGTAATATCATAACATAAACTTAATTGCATGTGAACATTCATTGAAACATTCATGAAAAGTAGTTACACATGACACATGAATTGGTAATGAAGAAAAACCCTCTTAGAAGGTAAAAACCATGGCGGGGATGAAAGCCACAAAGCTTCACTATCTGCAGAATGGAAGGTGCTGGTTAAGGCTGCAAGTGGGATCACTTTTGATGATCTTACCCTGTTACGAGTAACATTTTAGACTGGTTAGGTCTACTCGGTTAAGATATTTTAACAACATTGTTAAGTTTGCACTCGGTTAAGAGATTTACAATAAGACTGTTAATTCCACCTTCTTAAAGGATTTCTTCTATTTGCTACAATTGTTAGAGAGTAGTCAAAAATACTTGTTGACCTAATGATATGAAATTTTGACTATCTGATCCATAACTGTGGCTACAATCATCAACTTTTTTGATTGATTACTCCATCTATTTATACAATGGATTGACCTAATTAGGTTTCAAACTTTAAAATAAAAACTCTATGATAAAAGGTTTACAAATTGACCTTGATATCCTAGTTTACATGTTAACAATCATTTAAATTGATTAAAACAATTAAATATTCTTTACTTGTTCCTCAAGAAATGGTTTTACAACTAAGCATAAATCTATTTAGAAAACTGAAGTGCTTTAGCTGATATGTTTCTCATATCCACTTTTCTCGGGAATAAAATAGTCTCTCAGTAGACTAGTGCTCGATCTGCTCTGTAGTCTATGCTCAGTGATGTTTTTGAACTGTCTGTCGGAGATAGTCTAGTTTTGATGTTCACTGATTTCGGTTTTCATTGTGTCTAACTAAATGTTGTAACTCAATGATCATGTAAGCCGACAGTCCAAAAACTATTTCTTTGTATACTAATGACAAATATGATCCTTTTGGATTATTAAGGGTTTCTTTTGAATTGAACTAGGGTTGAAACCCTCCTTGACCCTTTTCATGCACATAAAGGACTGCCATCTTCACTATCATTTAAGATTTAAAATGACCTTTGAAAAATTGACCAAATTTTACAACTGTTCATCTAAACCAAAAGTTCAACTACCTTTGATTACTATTCAAATACCTTTCTTGTATGACTTGGGAAATAACCTCTCTATGTTAGGAATACTACATGCCTTTACCTTCTACATTGACCTCACCTTAGGGCTATATAGGTTCCTTTTATTTGGCTTGTGGGACTCGTTATCTTCCTTAGCACCGCTTTGAGCCTGCCTTGGCCCAAACACACATCACCACCTCATCATCCTACATATTTTATTCACCTTCAATCTTTCTTGGCGTGATCATGATGATCATTGGATTTGATCTCCTTTTAGTCTCTTCTTTTTTTCTTAGAAACTACTTGACCACTACATGTCACTCTCTCATTGGCTCCCTATATAATCTTGGGTTGATCTACCTCTGGCCTACCTTGCTATATGGCACCTTGTTGTTATATTTCTTTTCTTCTCTCTCTTATTCAATCAAAGCATGGGATCATGATATTCTTCCACCTGTCCATTTGGGTCCACTTCTCTTTCTGCACTTCACTTCCACAAGTCACACTATCGCTATCTCATGATCCTCACCATCCTTCTTGTGTCAGATTATTGGATCATGACTTTCTGCCATCTAGCTTCTTTGGACCGACTATTTGGCATAATCTAATAACTCAGTCAACCGGCCCTACTCTTCTATGTGGCATCATCTTGCTATCTTGTGATCTTTTTCATCCCTGGTCTATGAGACCATGTGATCACAATGGGATGCCATTTTTGTTCTTTGTTAACCTAGATTTTCTTGGCTTGGCTTGGCTTCACTTCTCTTAGTTGGTCCCACATCTCCATATGTCTCTCCTCCGTAATCCTATGAACTTTCTCTATCTTTGGTCTGTTAGACTGTGGGTTCACAAATGGTCGCCACCTATCATCGCTCACTTTTCTAGGGCCCACAAAATATTGTCCTTGACTTTTAGCTAGCTTCCATGTGGCTGCCTTGTGCATAGTCACTCTACCAAAAGATGCTTTCTTTTTGGATACAACTTAGTCATGCATTGGGATATAAAAAATTACAACTTTCCCACACTGTGAATGTGGGATATGTTCTTTTGGGCTCTTCTCTGCTCTGTATTTAGCAGAGCCCACTTAACTGGTTCTCCTTTGTTCAAACATCTTCACATGCATTGTTAGAGAACCATGAAGGCTTATATAACCTCAATCCTCATTTCTCAATGGCATGTTGGGCTCAAAATCTCGTAGGAGCTCATTTAAATCCACATGCAAGTCACAAAAAATCATTTCCTAGCCAAATTTCATAAGGTAAGAAATTTGGTACCAATAACATTCCACAATTTTTAGATAAGCTTATACCTTAACAACTACCTATAATATTGCCTAAACTATTAAAAATTATACACAAATAAAAATACAATGATAAATATACAACTAAAGTCATAAATATGATTTTTTTGTAAAATGAGTCAATAAATGCAAATACAATGGCTATTCTTTTCTTTTTCTTTTCACTCACGCATAGACACATATTTCATAAGAAATTTGAGATTATGTAATAAATTCATATGTCCATGCATGAAAATCATTTAAATAAGTATGTGTATGTTCCAAATCCCATCAAACAAACCATTTCAATGAGTTATCCTTCTCTATACAGGACACATTCCCACCTTAAAATGTGCCAATAGCTTAGGACACTCAAATTTTCATTAGTATGTTAGTACCCCAAATCATAATATTATAATTAAATCTCAATAAAATATATTTGATTTATATAAGATTCAACTATAATATTTATAAATGCACTCATGATACATAATATCATAAGTTAAAGTAAAACCATAACACATTATCCATAATCATGATAATAAATGTCTCATCATAAATATAAGTTGAAGAAAAAAATACATTATCTAATAATCATAATAATCAAATGTCTAGTCATTGACAAAAGTATATGACAAATTTGAACATAGTAAAAAAATCCTCAAAAACTACACAATCTCCTAAAAATGAAGGCACAAAAAGTTGAGACATGTCAATTATTTCAGAGCTTCAAATTTGTTCAACACTCATGTATTGGAAATATATGTTTGGTTATCCATTGTTATTGATGTAAAAAATTATGTTCCATAGGTGTTTTTGATTTCTCAAACACTTTTGTCTAGCAGTTTCTTATTATTATATTCTTGGAGGAGTAAATTTGTCTACCGAACCTTTACAATAATGGTATAGTGTAGTAGAAGATCATCAGAACAGGTGGAAGACAATTATGTATTCTATGATCTTACAAAGATAATTTTTTATACTGCTTTGGTGTTTTTTCCTCATATCTTGAAGTTGGCATGCTTTGAATTTATTTGGTTTAGTAAACACAAAAATATAATTTCAATAAATAGAGAAAATATTGTTCCAATTGTAGTGCTTCATTTTGTGATTTCTGGAAAGTTTCTACTCTAGAATTTAGTTCAAACTTATGTTGATGGATTCAATTTTTGGTGTTGGCTGTGGAGTTCTCTGGTGTTCCAAAAGTTTTCCCTGGTGTCTTGAAAACTACATTATCATGTTGTAAATATGTTCATTTGTTTTTTCTGGTCCAGAGATGTTTTGATGACTTCGGACATGGACTATTGGCACGTGTCTCTAAGGTGGCATATGAATCTCTTCATGGAAAGTGGAGTCCTGGATTTTATTTGCAAGATAGGTGGTTATTTGGCCAATGTGTTTCTACACATCTGACATGACTTTAGTTACTTTAATGATTATAGATTTTGCATTGGGCTATGTGTAGTCTCTCTCTCTCTCTCTCTCTCTCTCTCTCTCTCTCTCTCTCTCAGAGTGGATTATGTTTCTTGATTTAGGTCTTAAGTATTGCATTTTATCATTATCTCTTATTTCAATGGGATCTTACTTTTTGTGACCTGTGTATTTAATTTTTATCTCTTATCCATTTGGTTTTTCTCTAAGTTTCGGTTCATATGCTTCTTGGATAGGATATTACTGTATTTTTTTACATCTTTAATTGAATTTTAATTTAAATTTTAATATCCTTTAGCATGGTGGACTTTCTTGTAATCTCTGATAAATTATCTTATATATAAGTATAGTTTGTGCTTCAAAAAAAATTAAGTTATGAAGAAATTAAATAGTGTTCAAATTAGTGAAGATCTATAGTTATCTCAGTAGAGTTTAGTGTCATTGGCAGGGAAGAAAAGAGAATATTAGTGTGCTGATAAGTTTTATAGTATTGGCTAGATTCATTGAATTTCTAGGAAAATCTTTCCTTATTCCTATAAATATTTGAATATTCTGGAGATGCTAAGTCTTAGGTTCATAATTTTTTTGGTAGCAACTTGCTAATTTTGTAGTGTGTTGTTCTTTTCAGGCTGAGAGTAGTGAGATCTTATTTGTATTGACTGTTGTATTGGCATTGAGCATCTAGTTACTAGTTTGGAGTAATGAGATCCTACCATATTTTGTAATTAGATATTTATATTAGTGACTTATTCATTGTGGGCAAGTCATTACCATGGTTTTCCCCAGTTTTGGTTTCCCACATATAAATTTTGAGTGTTCATGTGTTATTGGTTATCCTTATTACTTTCTTATTTGATTATATAGTGAATATTCAAGTTAGTTTGTGATTTTTTGTATTAGAGCCTGGATACTCTAGAAGTAGCTTAACTTCTTGAGGCAAATCTGTGATTGCACAAACTTACATTTTCAAGCTCAATATTTTATGGAACTAATTGTCCTTACTATAAGGATGAGATGGAATCATGTGGAAAACTTGTAGTATGGTATTTGAGAGATAATTCAAACTAGTTTATATCCTCCTTTTGGAATAATTTTGACTACTAAAGAAGAAAGATAGAAGGAAGCTAGTGTGAAATTATTATAAATTATTTTAGTATCCTATGTGACACAATATTTTGATGATGAAAGGTGGTAAAGAGATCTAGGATAAAATGTTCTTGGTGTATGAATGTCATTCAAAGAAAAAATAAGAAAGACTGACATTTATTTTATTACTGACATTGATGATGGAATCAAACCTTTCATTGGATATCTAGAAGACACAAATGTCATACTAAAAAATTATTAACCCTACAGAAGGATTTCATACCAATGGTGGGTATAATAAGAGAGTGAAATAATCTAAGTCAATATTCTAATGATCAACCTATTAGGTCACTTTCTAGATTTGAGGTTGTAGAAGTAGAAAGAAAAAATAGAGAAACTACATTTAGAGATATTGAAGATGTTGAACCATGCATAAAAGGCTAGGAGACCACATTACATTTTGAATTTGTTGCAAGTGCATCGATTATAGATTCTATATGTTCAAATCATATATGACAGATGTAAAGAAAAGATTTATCAAGCTGAAAAAATATGATGGAGGAGCAATCAGGTTTGTAGGTGAGGAAACTAGTCAAAATAAATACATTAGAACTATTTCAATTTATGGTAAGCATAATACATAGGATATTTACGATGTTGAAGGTTTGAAACATAAATTTATAAGTGTTTTTCAAATGTGTAAGAAAGGTTATTAAGTGTTGTTTAAGAATGATGGGTGTGTTATTAAAAGAAAAATAACTAGGAAAATGCTTGCATCAGGTTTTAGGATAGCTAGAAGCGTCAATTATATTGAAGATAAAAATGATAACCAATGCTTTCCAAAAATATTTTCAATGAAATATGGTTATAGAATAATATGATAGGAAATTTTAACTTATAAAATATGGTCAAAATCAGAAATACTAAAGATATTAGAGATTTTCCAAAAAATATCAAACCTACTGACATTGTTTGCAAGGAATATTAGATTCAAATGCACACAAGTAGTACTCTCAAAATTAAGTAATACTTATCTAGTAAACCTTTGGAACTAATTCATACTAGTCTATGAAAACCAACAAGAACAAAATATTTTAAAAGAGAAGGGAATTTTATGTTATTACTAGATGATTACTCTAGAATGACTTGGGTCAACTTTTCAAGAGAGAAGTTTGAAGCATTTAGAAAGTTTTTAAAGTCAATTGTAAAAAATGAAATAGATTATAAGTTTAAATTCTTACGATCTAATAGATGTGGAGATTTCACCTCAAAATATTTTAAGGATTTATGTGAGAAAAATGGAATAAGGAGACAATTTTAATGCTCCAAGAACTCCTCAACAAAATGAATTGGTTCAAAAGAAGAATAGAACTATTGTTGAAATGGATAGGAATATGTTAAAGGATGCTAACCTAACCAATCTATATTGGAAGGATGTAATGCGTATTGCAGTATATATATTCACAATTGATAATGTTTAGATAAGAGAAAATCAATCTAAGACACCTTATGAGTTTTTGTATGGGAGACTAACTATTGGGAGATACTTCAAGATCTTTTGTAGCAATTGTTATATCAGAAAAGATAAGGATGGATTGGGAAAATTTGATACAAGAGTTGATGAGGGATTTGTTTTGGCTTATGCAGCAAATTTTTTTTTTCTTATACTTCATAAAGAGACTAAACAAGGTTATTGAAATAAAAAATGTAAAGGTTTGTGAATACTTGAGTTATGCTACTCTGGTCGAAGATGTTGATGTTGAGTTTACTCCCTCTATTTGAGAAAAAATGATGTTCTGAAAGAATACAAAGAAGAAAAACCTTCTAATGAAATTTTTGAATATGTTGAATAACTGAGGGGGGGGATGAATCAGTTACTCCCAAAATCTTTTCACAAACTTTCCAAAATTGTTAAATAAATTAAGAAATCAGAAACTTATAAAAGATATGAACATGAAAGAACAAAACATTAGCACCATGAACACTAGAATTTACGTAAAAGCCCAAGATGGTAAACACAAAGGAGAAACTAATTCTAATGAAAAGAAAAAAAGTTAAGATGACATTAGTTAAGGTGTTTTTTACAAAGTATTGCTACCGGTTTTATCACTATAGGTAAAGATAGATGTCATTTGCACTAACCAACCATAAATTGAAAAGGCTAACTACTAAATAAAAGAGGTCACTATCAGAATATAAGAAATAAAAATGAATCCGCCACTGAAGTCACTGTCACCTATAATCAACAACACAAAAATGATATAATAATAAGCTACTAGTTTCACTAAATTGCATGTTCATCAATAAAAATATCTTCCCTTGTTAGATTCACATTCACTTTGCAAATTATGCATAGACAATCATATCACAAAAATAGAATTATCAATCTTTTAAACCAAGTCTTGCCAACAAAAAGGTTGACCTAAACCATTTTGAAAAAGGTCACACTAAAGAACTCCTTTGGTGGTAAGGAATAAAACATCGACCACCTCACTCAATACAACATGTTACACCATCACTAAGATCTTAGGAACCAATAAATGCTTGAATAAAATCAAAATGAACACTTTCCAAATAGGACCAGGCATAAACAAGAAAACCACAATATGTTGCAAGATAAATATTTTTGTGAGACCATGCAAAGAAAAATCTTCCAGATCACTAAAATATCCAATCCACATAAAAGGATATGATATGTTGACATGAATGACAACAACAATGACACCATCAACATCACATTCTAACAATCTCTTCCTTTTTCATTGATAAGATCATTTATTGATAAAAAAATCAAACAATTCACTATTAAAAGGTATCAGCAATAAATTCCTTTGATCTTATCCTCTATTCTTCTCTCCCTTTGAAACCAATGACCAAGGGAAAAAACTTCCCCTAACTAAATCACATTGCTCCTTTTGACAAGAAGCCGCAAAATAGTGATCCAAAAATAGAATAAGCATGAAATGCACTAGAGTAATGCACACACTAGTGTATTTGTAAACACTATAAAGGGGTAGAACTCCTAGTTTATACTTAGATACCCAAAAGTATGCTTGCACAATTTTTTTGTAAAGATATATGCAATATACTCCTTTATAGATATATATTCTAGTATGACCCCATTTTCCAATGCCTCCTCTCTTATGAAATGATATATGATAGATATATTTTTTGGTCTAGAATGCTCCACTGGATTCTTTAGAATATTTATAGTGTTCGTATTATCACACATAATTGAGACCATTTTATCAAATGTTATACCAATATCCATCACATTTTGTTTCACTCATAATACATGCATACAACGTGAGAAGGATACAATATATTCTTATTTTGTAATGGATAGTGTCATATATTCATCCTTCTTACTTGACCAAGAAACCAACTGAGAGCCAAGGAAATAAGCTCCACTACTAGAAATCCACTAGTTATCAAGACATCCAATATAATCAGAATAAGTATAAGCTTTTATAGTGTATTGTAAACCATTTGGATACCATAGCACAAAATCTTATATACCCCTTATATATCTAAAAATATTTCTTATTTCTATAACATGTTGTTCTTTTGGTTCTTGCTAAAATATGGTTGCTAAGCATACACCATCTATAATATCCGGTCTAGTAGAAGTCAAATATGGTAGTCCTACAATTATTGATTTATAGTTACTTGCACCAAATTTTTGTGAATCATATTATTTAGTCAACTTACATCTGGTAACAATACAAGTACATTCCAGTTTAGAATTCTCCAAACCAAACTCCTTCAATAACTCTCTGATATACTTGGACAGAGAGAAATGAATATTCCTTTACTTTTCTAATTTACCTCCAATCCAAGGAAAAAATTAAACTCACCAATCATAAACATCTCAATTTCCTTTTGCATATCCTCTGTAGATTTTTTGTACATGTCATATTTTCCTCCAAAAATTGTCATCAACATAAACCAAAACAATTAAGATTTTATTTGAATAAGTTTTTTAATACAAATTAGGATCAGTAGATCCTTTCTAATATATTTTTCCAATGAGATGTTTGTTTAATTTATCATACTAGGCTCTAGGTGCCTACTTCAAATTTTATACTAATTTATTCAATCTATAAATAGCATCTAGATCCTTTCATAACTTGAATTCCTCCAAATTTTCAATGTAGACTTCTTCCTTCGGTTTTCTATTAAAAAATAATGACTTAACATCCATCTAATAAAGCTTGAAATCTTTAAATTTTATAAATGCTAAGAATATCAAGATCACCTCCATCTGAGAAACAAGGGTATAAGTTTTATCAAAATCATTACCTTCAATCTGAGTGTAACCTTTGCAAACTAATCTTTCCTTATTTCTCATTACCTTTCCATTTTAATCAAGCTTGTTTTGGAATACCCACATTGTACTGATCACATTCTTTTTAGTTGGTATAGGCACAAGTTCTCAAGTCTAATTCTTTACTATTTTATCTTGTTCTTCTTTCATTTCTTTTACTAAGTTTTGATCATTATCATGCTTCTTCTATAGGTTTTGGGTTAATTTATTAAAGTAATCATAATAAATATTTCTCTTACATGCTTCTCTACTTCTTATAATGATACCTTTATTCATATCACCTATAATCTAGTTCACTGAATGAATTCTTTGTACATATCTTTGAGTCTTTTTTATAGATGCCAAACTTTTCCTTGTCTTTTCTTCTTCTTTCTTGTCTTGTTTTTTCTTGTCCTATGTATTAGATTCATACTAAAATTATTTATCAATAAATTTCTAAACATCTTCATCAATCTACACATTCACACTTTCAAATATTTTATTTAGAATCTTGTTATAATACCAGTACACCCTTCTCTTTTTAGAATACCCCAAAAATATACCTTCATAACTTATATTGTCAATATTTCCAAGGTGGCCTTCATATCTCCAAATGTAGTATCTTTTGCTAATAATCTTGGAGTATTTCACTATAGGTTCTCTTCCATGTAATAACTCGTATTAATTATGCCCATACTTATTTTGGTAAAAAAATTTTATAAGTTTGTATACTATTGTATGAATTTTTTCTCTCCCCTAAACCTCTAGTAAAAATTCCTCTTTTATGATTATGCTTATTACTTCTTGCATAATCTGATTCATCCTTTCCACTACAACATTGTGCTGTGGTGTTCTAGGGGCTGAAAATTGTATTTTAATGCCAATTCTCTCATGGAAATTTTCAAATTCATCATAAGTAAACTCTCCTCTATTATATCTCAAACATTTAATCTTCATACCAACTTCATTCTCAACTCTTTCTTTAAATATATTTAATTTTTCAAACACTTATAATTTCTCACTTAGAAATGCAACCTAGGGTAATATGGGATGATCATCAATCAAACGTATGAAATATATCTCACCTTGTAAGATTCTTGTTCTAGTTTGACCACATAGGTTAGTGTACACAAGATTCAACAGAATAGTAGATGAAAAATATTCTTCCTTGAATGATTCTCTTGTTTATTTTCCTTCTTGAAATCCCTTATAGATAACATTGTCTGGTTTATATAGTCTTGGTAAATATATTACTACATATGATGAAATTATTCATACCAAGTTGTAGAAATCAATGTGACACATCCTCCAGTGCTATAGAAAGTTGTTATCATACTGAGATATTGAACAACTTTCTATATCTCCTCCAAGTTGATATGTATTCCTTACTATTATTTTTCCAACAAAAATAACACTTCTAGAATTTTATGGATCTCACAACCTTTATTCTTAAATAAAACATCATATCCATTTTCACACATTTCTCCAACACTAATAATATTACAACACAGAATCCTTCACATAGTAAACTTTGTGAGTGTTAATCTTTCCATCATAAGTTTAATAGAAAAAATTCCAACAATATATGCTACCTTATTATCAACAAATCTAATAGGACCACCATCATATGTCTCAAGTGTTACAAATTTTCATTTATCACATGTCATATGATTTGAAAATATAATATCAATCAACCAGTCATTCTTATTTCTTCTAACAAAAAGAGTAGTCTTAATATTATCATAATATTACATGCAAATATTAGAAATATCAAATCTGGGCTTTTCTTCTTTTGCCAAAAATAAATAGCCTTCCTTATCTTATTCATTGTCTAATATAATAGCATCTTCAGTAACATAGTAGGCCCCCTTGTTGAACTTCTTAAACTTCTACCAGTTAGGCTTTTCTGTACACCTAGTTTCTAAATGAGCAATATTTCCACATATAATTAATTTAATGGCTAACATACCTTTGTATTTTCTAGTACCTTTCTTCATCCTTCTTGAAAAGTTGACTTCCATCTTGTCTAAGTAGTCTCATCCAGATATTCCTTTCTATTTTTATCTTTAAAGGCTAGACCATATTTACTCTTATCCTTTCTAAATCTCCTAAACACAAACATGGTTAGGGTTAAAAATAATTATTCTTTCATAAACATCTTTAGATCATAGGCTTCCTCAATTTTCAAGATCTTGTCACTATAGCTCTTTAGTAAGGTCAAAAATATCTTCTCCATTACAACATTATTAGTAATAGTACCTCCATTATTCTTGACTTCATTCACTGCATTGTCAACCCTCTTAAATTCACTTGCAATATATTCACCTTCATCCATTCTAAGGTTCTAATATTGACGCTTAGCTATTATTTTCTTAGATACCTTAACTCTATCGTTCTCTTCATAGACATATTTTAATTTTTCAAAACTTTAGAGGTAGCATTTACTGAAATAACCTTAGTCAACTTAGTTTTTGATAAAGCATTAAAAAATACATACATTTATTTCTCATTCTCCTAATAATCTAAAATTTCATCTTGAGTAATAATACCATTTTGAGGTGCAATATACTTCGTTTCCATGAATTTCCAAGTAGTGTAACTAATTGAAATCATGCAGATCCTCTCATCTTTACTTTCTAGAAACTCTAATTGGATCCATCAAACATAGTGATAGATAATTTATTTGTGATTGGATCTATCTTAAGAGGTTAAGCTCTTTCCAAGGAACCAAAGCTCTCATTTCAATTATTGAACAAGCTAGAGAGAAAAGAGGGGGGTGAATCAATTATTACAAAACTCTTTTCACAAACTTTACTAAGCTAGTAAATACATTAAGAATTTAGAAATTTATAACATATATGAACATGAAAGCACAAAACATAAACACCACAAACACAAAAATTTACTTGGAAATTTAAGATAGGAAAAAAATGGAGAACCTTATTCTCATGAAAATAACACTATTTAATGTGACAATGATTAAGTTTGTTTTTACAAAGGCTCACTACCTATTCTCTCACTATAGGTAAAGTCAACAACCAGTTGGACTAACTAATGAGAAATTAGAAAGGCTTACTCCTTGTACAAATAGGCTCGCTACTACAACAAATAAGTTCATTGCCAAAATGTAATAAATGAAAATGAATCTACTATTAATGTCACTGTTACAAACTATCAACAACACATAAATGATATAACAGCCTGCTACCAGTTGCACAAACTTGCATATCCATGAATGCATAAATCTTCCCTTGTAAGATTTACGTTCACTTCACATATTGCTTCAATACTAGTATATCAGGATTGTATCATCCTAAATCATAATCACCTATGTGATCTACAATTTAATGGTTGTTTATCACCTATTTTCCTATATTTACATTATAGATTTTCTTCTAGGACTTCATAATTTCATGGAATGCATACCTAGTTTAAATATGGGTCCTCTAATCCCTTCAACCTTGACCAAAAATTGAGGCAAGATATTAATTCTAGGAACCCTATTCTATTTTTACCATATCAAGAAATTATCTCATATCTTAGAATTCAATTTTGAAATTGAAATCAACTACCTATTTGAAACTAGCATCTACAGACTAACTCCGACCCACCAACTAAATTTCAGCCATTTATAGGTGGAATAAGTCGATTGGTCACTTTGTCCTTGGTAAACTGTTCCCAAATTTGAGGCTATGGTCCATCTAGGACTATTTGTGCGGTTTCCAAATCTATATTTAGACTTCTTAATTATATCTCCCAAAAACACTATAAGAGAAACCCTCTTACCTCATTTTGGCATAATGAAATCAAGTGCATGGTCAAAACCCAAATTTGATTACAACAAGAAATTTCAAGGTGGAAGACCCATTTTGATGACATCCATTGAGGTAAGTATTTTCTATTGAATACTATTTCCATCAAGCATCAACATCAAGCATATATAATTTATATCAATCATTATCAATAATTCAAGTCATCTAGTAAAATATTTCTTATATTATCATGGAGTTTCAAATAGATTATGAAGATGGCTATGAGTACTCTTTCTAACTATGGTTGGTTCTAATTTCCCTGTTAGATTTAGATCTACACATTGATGCTTCATGGTTTCTACATGCATGCATTCAATCATACAATTGTTATCATTTACATGCTATGGCTTCACTCTATCACACATAGGGTTAGATCTAGGCATTAATCTATCTCATCACTTGCATTTTAAACCCATTCCCCTAGCCTATTAATTTAATTAAAATGGCTATAGTCCTAATTAATTATCAAAAGCAATAAAAAGCTTAAATAATTAATATTCCTATTTTTGAATCAATTAAATAAGTTTAATTCATTTCATTTATATTCCCCTAAACCCTAACCTAACCTATCTCAACCACTTCTACCCTGGGTTCTAACCCATCCCAACCTATTCCCCCTTCCTAATCTAATTCTAACCTCCCTCCTAATGTTGTCACATTCCATTAAGGAATGCTTAGCAACTCCACCCACTTGAGAAAGTCTACTTTCTCAAGCTGGAATTTCTTAAGGTCCACCTTCTCAAGCCACCCTTTCCATGCTTCTTTAAGGCCCTCATTAATGAAGATTCCTTAAGCCAATGTCTCTCCACATGCCTCTTAAATGCTTGCATTTAATGCATTTGACTCAAGCCCATCCTCATAAATTCCTCTTACACCCTCTTTATGAGCCTTATCTTCTAGAGTCTTCTTGGCTCTCTTTCCTAAATGGTCACATTCCTCCCTACTTTCAACCAAATAATATTGTGACAAGTGTGACAATTTGATGCACTTGAAGAAGCACAATCCATGTGCTCTCTTCTAGTGGAATCCTGACCTCTCTTCAACTTTGCATCTGAACCACCCATTTTCAACCCCTTTTTCTATAAATAAAAGGCATTTTTGAGAGCAAATGGCCCTCATTTTTAGAGTTAAATTGCATTGTTATGTTGTTTAGATATCTATTGCATTTTAGTTTCAATTCCATGCATTGTTATAATGTCAATTTTCATAGCTTAATTACATGCTTTCTAATCATTTAGCTTAGTTTTCAATTAAATATCTCATTCTTAGGAGTGTATTGTCACTGAATGGTGCATAATCTGAGGGCA
>MU226243.1:182283-192894 GCA_018584345.1 Thuja plicata
TTTTGGAAACTTACTATTTTTAGTAAGTTGGTCGTTTGAACTCAAAATGTTCTAATTTTCCAGGTGAAGGTTCATCTTAGTCATATAAGAATGTCAGTTGAATTTCATTGCCAGATCATCTGTATTGTCAAAGTTATTAAGGATTTACTGTTGAGATTTTAGGGTGCAAAATCTTTGAGCTCAATTTTTAGGACCTTAGAGGCTCCAAATCAAGGTCAAAACCCTAACCGACTGGTGCTTCATGAGTCAAGCGCTGTAGATCGTGATCTCCCCTTTCTGGAAAGTGGTTTTAATAGCCAAACGGAGCTACGGTTCAAAAGTTATGGCTTCTGGAAGTTGGGCTACCTAATCTCATGTTTTGTAAATATTTAAAGCCGACCCTTTTGTAATAAAAGTGAAAAATAATTAAATGCGAAGGGTAGTTGGCCTTAATGGCTAGATTTCTGGAACCTTCTCAGGCGGTGGAAATTGCCTATATAAAGAAGGCCCGTAGTGTTGTCTAGGGCAGTTCTGGGTAGTTCTGGGTAATAATTCAAGGCTTTGTCCTACAGAATATTGTAAGGGGAATGCCCATGTGGCTTTGCATATTGTAATTATGAAAGTTTGTAATTCCACATTTGTTGAGATAATAAGAAGCCCATTTTCTATTCTTGTAAATTATTGTTGCTTCTCTATTTCTGTTATGTGTTTGTGGCATTAAGGGGAGCACCCTTCATCAACCTGAGTCAATGAGCAAAGATTTTCATCCTCCACCTAGAGAGTAGGAAAATATGCATGTTTGATTCATCCTCTTAAAAATGCAAAACTATTTGATGTGTTCAAAAGCCCATTAAAAAAATAAGCTCCTCAAAACAATCAACAAATTTCAAACCCTAGAGTACATGTGTTTTTCACATCTTACGACACCTCTTAACGCAATCTGGAAACAAGCAACTTCATGCACTTTAAAAACAAAATTTTCAAAATTGACCAAAACTGACAAAACATCATAAGATCACATCTTGTTTTTCCCAAGTCGCATTCAGGGTTTAGGATCGCATTTGGTGCATTGGATCACACTTAGTCAGCATACAGTCGCATCTAGATTCTAGGATCGCATCTGGTTCCATCAGAGGCTCGCATCTGGGAGCTCGCATTCAGGATAGTGGGCATTTGTAGAAGTTTTTCTTAGGAGGTCTTAGTGGATTAGGATACCCTTTTTAACTCTTTAGTTGGTTCATGTTGTCTCTTCTTGTCTCCCTATTGTTATTTTCAAAACACTTTCAAAATGTCCACCTTGCATGCTTAATCAGTCTTTCATGATCAGTTCAATACGTGTGGTCTACCCATTTTCTACCAACAACTTGGTTCCTAGTTCACTATCAGGGCATTCTAACCCTCTGACGCTGGAATCATTTACATCCACCAACAACAAATAGTTACCTCTACCTAGACACACCCACTTAAACAATCTGAAATCCTTACTTGCACTATTGGGAAATGTTAACAAAGTTGAAGAGACAAACTTCATGGTTAACACAAGACGCAACTAGTACACAACTAAAGGATCAAAAGTGCCTCCTAAAACACCACACTTTCAAGGAGAAACATCTCACAGTTCCCTTCTTGATCCAGATTCCCCTCAAATGGATAGCAACACAAATGAATGGAGTAAGGCTTTTGAGGGTTATAATGATGACAAACACACAATATCTGAAGGATCAGAAGAGGAAGAAAGACCAAAGTATGAACATAATCCATTTGGATGAGACAGTGAAGAAGAGATCCCCGAAGATGATTATGAAAAACTCAAACAAAGTAAACAGATCCAAAAGCTATTGGAATGGATAATTAGTGACGATAAAGAAAAATACTTCCTCCATCTAGCATCCATAGGAGTTAAGTTACCCAAAGATTATGACATGGAAAAACTCAAGGAAAAGGAGGTGCCAAACCCAATATCTATTCTCACCAAAAAGCTCAATCTAATGCAAACAGATCTCACAAATCTCAAACAAGAGAAGGAGAAACCTAAAATGAAATACTCTTTAGACACCATTTGTCCATTTCCTTTTGACAAGAGTATCACTATGGTCTTGTTTCCTCCCAATGTGGCAAGGCTAAAGTATGACAAATACACAGGAGAAACTGATCCACATGACCGTGTAAGAGAATTCTATGCTCTAAGCATTGAGTACATGCCAGAACCTACATACCTCATGCGACTATTTCCAAGAAGTTTGGGAGGTAATGTCATGGAGTGGTTCTCAAAACTATACCCTAAGGTCAAGAAATTTGTGGAGTTAATCCAATGATTCATTCAACATTACTCCTAAAACATCCAACATGATGTAACTATGATGGACCTATGCAATACTAAATAGAAAACTGGAGAATTGTTTACACACTTCCTACAAAGATGGAGAAAGATTTTTTCACAATATTCAAGGGTCATTCCTAAATCAGTGAATATGGAGATATTCATTATTAATCTAGTGCCTGAATTGAACTATGTATTACAAATGCAAGACTCTCCAAGCTTTGACAAAATGATTAAAAATACCCTCTGTATTGAGGAAGTCATGGTCAAAAGAGGGGAGATTACTCTTCAGAATGAAAACAAAAGCAACAACTCCAACTCCAAACCTAAATGGTGGAAACAAAACAAGAATGTTGTTAATGATGGAGTGGTTGATGCCTCTAACATTAATCTTAAACCTGAGGCATTTAATCTAACCAATTGCATGCAAGCGAACAAAGACGTGAAGGTAACACCTCCCGTCCTCAAGATGAACAATGATAACAACAAGGAATGAACATGGACCTGAAAACCCCAAAGAAAATTCACTCCTTTGGGGGAGTCTCTTGAGACTATTTTGAAAATGTTGGTGGACCAAAAATTTCTTACGATTCCCAATTCTAAACTGTGGGAACCAATGGTCAAACCCAGGTGGTGGGATGATAATTCCTATTGTGTCTTCCACAAAAATAAGGGACACAAGACTAATAATTGTCTTAAACTTAAGAATGTCATCCAAGACCTCATCGAAGGAGGTAAGATCAAAGTTGATAGACATACTACCAATGAGGATCATACAACATTCAACAAACCCTTTCCTAATTATAATCAAGGAGAAACATCTAAAAGAAAGGGTAATGAGGTACACTACACCTATTCCAAAAATGACAATGTGATTAATATGATTGACATTAAGACTGAATCCATCAATGTGATCACAATTAAAGGTGTCCCATCCCATTCAAATGTTGTAACATGAAGCCAAGCAAAGGTTACAATCAAAGGACCTCCAAAACTGACATCAACATCAAAGGTTCCTATTATAACTATTCCTAAACTAGTAGAAAAACATGTGGTCACTATCCCCACAGAAAAATATGACTTGATAGACCAATTGCAACAAACCTCTGCCAAAATTTCTATTTTTGAGTTTCTCAAGATATCAACGGTACATAGGGAAATCCTAGAACAGGCCCTACACGCTACTAATGTTCCAAAGGATATAGATATAGACAAATATCAAGTGATGGTCAGTCACATCTCAAGGCCACATTACCTCTCCTTTTCTGAAGAGGATGACAAGTCATTGACCCATCCACACAATCAACCCCTCCATATCGAAGTCCTTATTCATAAATCTTGTGTTAGATGCATATTGATAGATGGAGGCACAAGATTGAATATTTGTACACTAGATCTGATCAGGAAATTGGGTCTCTCATAACACACAATTGACTCTAGAAAAAAGATAACCATCAAAGCTTATGATGAGGAAGAAAGATCCTCCAGGGGTCTTATTTCTCTACCTATCAAAGTTGGACCAATTGAGAGGAACTTCATATGTCAGGTTCTAGATTTACCATTGGCTTACAATATCCTACTAGGGAGACCATGGATTCATGACATGCAAGCTATACCATCCACTTACCATCAATGCATAAAGTTCCCACATAATGGGGTGGAAGTGACCGTTCCCGCTGATGCTAAGTACACTTGAAACAATATTAAATTAGGTAGCATGATCCCACACAACAAAGAAGTTATGGATACAGTTACTCCTGAAACTACCAAGGACATGGTTATGAAAGGTTTTAGCAAAACCTTGAAACTTGAAGAGACAGGTATGGGAGAGTATAAATTGGACCTGACTCCTTCACTGATAGAACTTCCAGTGTCACCGAGATCCTATGGAAAACCTTCATCGACATTTACACCTCAAGCATTAAAAGAGTGAGAAGTACACAAGGCAACTGGCATGATAAAGACATCCACATCCTCTTCAGATAACACAGAAGAATAGGCAGTCTTGGCATGGGTCTACAAAGGCAAACTGGTAGAATTTGAGGTCAAACATATAAAGCTATCTCCATAACAGTACAAAAATCCATATGATTCCTTACACAAATGGGTTACAAAGGAAAGGGACCTCTAAATGACATAGGACAAGGGATTGTTGAACCTATACCCATGGAGTTCTGGAATACAAGAAATAAAATAGGACTCGGTTTTAATACTAAAACTAATAAACCCACTCTGATAGAGAGTCCGCACTAAGATAAAGGGAGTGATGAAATAGATGAACTAGAGGAATGGTCCTATGAAAGATTGTTATATGTTGGCACACAAGACCCCAACTACCAAGGAGAACGCTATGTACCTAGCTTTGAGGTACCACAGGATCTTCACACTCCTTTTCTAGCACAACCTCCCATTCAAGAGGTAGGAGACACCATAGCGACAATCACTCAAGAGATACCCTAGCCATAGAATTTACATCCTAACTGGGGGCAATTGGTCACAATTTCACATGTCCTTGATCTACCCCACTTTGATCTACAAACAACTAATCGAGTACATCAAATAACCATTTCTAAATACTTAAATAGATCTGATGATGATGTCATAGAATCTCATGACTATGAATGGGATCAGCTATCTATTGCTTATGAAGATATTGGAATAGATACAATTCACATGTTTGCAGCTCCCTCAGCTCCTAGCAAATGATCTGAAACTCTTTTTAATGATACTAATCCTCTTGAAGTAGAAGAAGAGTTCCTTCCCCAGATCATTGATGGAGGCACAGGTGAATACATAAGTCTAGAAGAATTCCATAGGCCACAAGCACAAAACCTCTATTCACAAAGAGATGATGATGAGACTTCTACTAACGAGTCACTAGATTTTGATCTGCATATAACTAACAATGATCCTTTTAATGATAATCTCACTCTTATTGATCTAAATATTGAAGCAATTAACTCAACATATCATGTCATGTTGGTTAATGGTCTTGATGCTAACACGATGTTGTCCTTCCCAGAATTTGATTCCCTAACATTGGTATTTCCAGACCTAATTGATTGGACTGAAATAGATCCTACTCCTATCCTTGACTTTTCCAATGACCACTCCCTAGCTTTTTATCTCAATGCTTGTGAATCTTACCCTTCTTCCACCAATGCAAGGAGTGAGAACATGTCACAGAAGGATATCAAGTTTCTTAGTCACAAACTGAAAAATAAAAAGAAAAAGTAGACTGATGGTGAAAACCACTCTGTGATAGTATCAGATCCCAAAATAGTAAAGAAAAAAGACGTATCCAATGGTGAAAACCTCTTCAAGGCACCAAAGGATGAGACTCTTGATATCCTCCCTAAACACTTTCAGGAAAGATCTTTGGTATTGATTGAACCAACACAGCTAGTAAACTTGGGCACTATTGAAAATCCTCAAATATTTCATCTAGCACAATCTTTATCAGAAGAAGAGAAGGTATAGTTCATAGATTTCCTGAAAGAGAAGAAGATTAACTTTGCATGGTCTTACACTGATATGCCAGGGCTAGATCCTAATCTCATCATGCACCACTTGTCTATAGCTCCTAGGATCAAGCCCGTAAAGCAAAAACTTAGAATGATGCATCCTCATGTTGCATTATTGGTAAAAGCGGAGCTAGAAAAGTTGCTGAAAGCTGGATTTATTCGAGTCATTGCCTATGCAGGGTGGATCTCCAATGTGGTCCCCATTTCTAAAACTGATAAATCTACTAGGATCTATATGGACTTCATAGACCTAAATAAAGAATGTCCAAAGGATGACTTCCCTCTACCAAACATTGACATGATCATAGATTTTATAGTGGGTTTTCAGATGTATTCATTAATGGATGGATTCTCAGGCTATAATCAAATCAAGATCACCCCTGAAGATCAAGAGAAAACTGCATTCACATGCGCATGGGGCACCTTTTGTTGGAATGTCACGCCTTTCAGGTTAAAGAATGTTAGTGCGAAATATCAAAGGGCCATGACAACAATATTCCTTGACATGATGCACAAGAACATGGAGGACTATGTCGATGACACACTAGCTAAATCTAAGGAAAGAAGCACTCACATTGCTGACCTAAGGAAGATATTGGATTGAAAGGAATAGTTCCAACTTAGGCTCAACCTAAAGAAATGTGCCTTTGGGGTCCAATCAGGCAAGCTCCTAGGATTCATACTATCAATAAAGAGAATTGAGGTAGATCCTACAAAGGTAAAGGCTATTCTAGAGATGGATCCTCCATGTAACATTAGTCAGATGAGGACACTATAAGGGAGACTCCAGTCTATCGGGAGATTCATGTCCCAACTTGCAGATAAGGCACAACCCTTTACTAAATTGCTACATAAAGGGGTTCCATTCAACTGGGATGAACACTGTGAAGCAAACTTCAGAGAATTGAAAGGGTACCTAGCTACTCCACCTATTCTTATGGCACCTATTCATGGGAAACCTTTTCTTCTATACATTTCAGCTACAGCTACATCCCTAGGAGTATTACTGGTGCAAGAAGATGAAACAAAGAAAGAACAAGCTATCTACTACATTAGTAGAACACTGGTCACCTATGAGCTCAATTATAGCATTATTGAAAAAGCATGCTTAGCAGTTGTCTTTGCATCATAGAAATTGAGACACTACATGCTCTCTCATATAGTAAAGCTCATTTCTAAGATTGATCCTCTAAAGTATCTTTTGAGTAGAACAACATTAACAGCATGTTTGGAAAAATGGGTCCTAATTCTGAGTGAGTTTGACATTGAGTATGTAGAACAGAGACCTATCAAAGGACAAGTACTTGCAGATCAATTGGTAGATTCACCACTCCAAGATGATGAACCTCTACTAATTGAATTCCCTGATGAAACAATCAGGCATCTCATGAAACATCCATGGAAGATGTTCTTTGATGGTCCATTTACTCAACAAGGATCTGGAGTAGGAGTCCTCTTCATAACACCACAAGGATACAAGATTCCCAAATCTTACAAATTAATGTTTCCATGCACCAAAAATATCTCAGAATATGAAGTATTGGTCAATGGCCTCAAGATGGCTGTGAAATAGAAGATCATTGAGTTACATGTGTATGGTGACTCCCAACTAATTATCAACCAAGTCAATGGGGAGTATCAAACAAAAGATGAAAAATTGATGGCCTACAAACAACTAGTTGATGATCTGAAGAAGTATTTTATCTTTGTCACCTTCCAATAGATACCAAGATTAGAGAACAAAGCTGTAGATGCTATGGCTACCTTAGCATCCATGTTACAACTAGAGGAACATCAATTTTTCTATGACTTCTTGGTGGAAGAAATATCCTATCCTGGCTTTGCTAACCCTTAATACCAAATAATATGTACCTTGAATATCCCAGATCAATCTCGGTATGCCAGTATCATTGCTTACCTTTCTGACCAAACCATTCCTACCAATTTATCTAGAAATAAGAAAATATCCTTGATTAGGATAGCATCGTGTTACGTCCTCATAACTAACAACCTATATCGATGCAGTCTCGATGGTACATTTCTTCAGTGTTTAGAAATCAAAGAGTTCGATCTAGCATTAAAAGATGTCTATGAAGGTGTATGTGGATCACACTTGAATGACTTTTCATTAGCCAAAAAACTACTCAGAGTAGGCTATTATTGGCCTACCATGGAGAAAGATGCTATTCAATTTTCAAAAGCATGTCGTAAATGCAAAACACATGGAAACCTCATCCATGCTCCTGCCAAAGAACTCATACCTTTCATAACACATTGGCCATTTCAGCAATGGGCCTTTGAATTGGTTGGAAAAGTATATCCCAACTCTTCAAATGGACACAAGTTCATCATTACAGCAACTGAGTATTTCACAAAGTGGGTCGAGGCCATGCTGCTAATCAAAGCCACTAGCAAACAGGTGGCTATGTTCATTCTAAACTACATTATTTGTAGATATGGGATACCCTCTTCAATTGTAATAGACAATGGGGACCAATTTAAAAATAAGAACATTGATGACCTTTGTGAACAGTTTCATATTACTCAACATTGCTCCTCAATCTATTATCCCCAAGGCAATGGATAGGCTGAGGCATCTAACAAGAATATTCTCAAAATCCTACACAGAACTGTGAGCAAGTCTGGCAGAGACTAGCACTTACAACTGAATCAGGCACTATGGGCCTATAGAAAAATCATCAAGACACCAACTAGAGCCATGCCATTTTCTTTAGTCTATGGTGCTGAAGCAGTTCTACCTATTGAGATTGAAATCCCTTCTTTGTGGATATCTTTACAAGGACTGGTATTGATGAGTAGTACCGCATAGATAGGGTGAATTTTCTGGACTTACTAGATGAGCGCAGACAATAGGAGTTTGATCATCTCAAAGTGTATCAAGCACGTATGTCCAAAGGTTACAATAAAAAGGTAAATCCACACAAATTTGAAGTAGGAGATCTCATCCTCAAGGAGAATCCTAAGAACTATCCCAACAGGGAACATAAAGGAAATTTCAAACCTAACTGGCTGGGACCTTATGTTATCACTGCCACTTTTGGGACTTGAGCTTATTAGTTAGTTACACCTGAGGGAGACATTCTTCCAGATCCTATCAATACTCTACATTTGAAGCGGTTCTACACTTAATGTTCGGCTAGCAAAGCCTGTACAACAAAAAGTTCTTGCAAAATACCAAAATAATTTAGAAAATTGATCCTGAAGAAATCCAAAAATAATGGAAAATGTCCTACAAGATGGGTATCCTTGTTGAAAACCTGGTAAAGAGGCACCTTGATACTACAAAAACATTCAAAAAAGTAAAAATAGCAAAAAAATGGAAAAAGACAAAAGTGCCTTGATGAGCACCTAGTAAAACAGGCATCTTGGTAGAAAAAAGAAAGAAAAAGATCCTGCCAAGTGGTGAAAACCTGGCAATCAGGCATCACTTGTGTTTTGTGCTCCATCTATCAATGCACTACTGATACTAGGCCTTCATAATTTTTCCTGTGCTCATACGCTAACTTCATTTTTCTACATGACTATCTTATCCTCGCTTGGGATTTGTCTATCCTTACATCTTAGGAATAAGTAATTCTGCACTGGGGGCATCTTTGCTGGCATAGTCAGTTGCGGTTGCTTGGTTCCTTTAGGATGGTTTGCCTCACAGACACAATGTTACTCAATACATGCAAAACAATGTCACTTTCCAAAACAAGGGTGTCGTTTCACAAACATCAAACATGAAATTTACATTCATGGAGGTCCTACAAGGCTATATTGGATCACAAACATGAACGGATGATCCTATCAATACACAGACATGGAACACCATATTGCTTATATTCCAATTTTCTGATTAATGAATCTTTACTCTGTTTGACAGATGAATGAACAAGTACTACTTAAACACATAGTTTTCTATTAGTTTGATTATAATTATTTAGTGTCCTGATGACATTTTTAACTAGGGGCATCTAAGTAATTATAAATTTTATTTGATTGATTCACAATTGATGATTTATTATGTCTTCTTAGTTTCTTAATGACGTCTGCGCAAAGACAAAGAGTCACAAGGATAGGGGACATAATGTTTTCTTGAATTTCTGCGTATGGTGATTGTTCCAAATGATACTATAAATTTCACCTAATTTGGATGTTTATGGTAAGAGCTACCACTATGGGTGGATAGCTGCATATATCTTGATCTTTGTTATGTGTAAACTATGGTAAGTTTGAAACAATTTCCTTGTCTATTTTCTGATCCGGATTCTCATTAAGGTATATGAATCATAATGTACCCAAGGATATGAATTTTCAAGGTCATTGTGGGTCCAATATCTTGCCTTACTCAAAATCTGGTATATTAAAAGGAAGGTGACTATTTTGTTATCCTGGCTTCTATGCCTTGGTACCTAAGTCTATTTCTGACATTTAAATAAAACATAGTATTCATACTTTCATAATATCAGTGGGTATTAGTGATGGTTTTACTATATGATGGTATTCGTTCTGAAAAGTGCCCAATGATGATAAAAATGTTGCAATATTTGCAAATCAATGACAAGTCCTAAGATTCTGCATATAGCTGCATTTAGAGATTGCATGATGCATTTTTGAAAGAAAAACATAAGGATTTGAGCTCAAACTCCTTTCTATTGATAATTCATCTAAAATCCAAGTTTATTACTAATACCCATGCTTCCCAAAATCTTTCATCTATCGGGAACAAAATCGAACTCATATTTTCAATGTGATTAACTTGGTACTTGTGTGTTTACTCTTAAA
>MU226243.1:195395-211297 GCA_018584345.1 Thuja plicata
AATCATTTAGCTTAGTTTTCAATTAAATCTCTCATTCTTAGGAGTGTATTGTCACTGAATGGTGCATAATCTGAGGGCATGATTATGTCATTTTTCAAACTCTTCCTAGATAGGGAGCAATAAGTCAGTTTTAGTGATTTGTATCTAGCCATTGCTCTTTTATGCTATTTTTCACTAATCTAATGACTTATTGAAGTGTTGTGTCACAGGCAACAGGTGCATCATTTGACACTCACACTAATAGCTATCCATGTATGTGGGAATCACCAAAATGGGGGTGACTAAGGAAAACACAAATATAGTCACACACACACACACACACACACACACACACACACCTTTTCTTAGATCTATAGGTCCTAGAAGCTGGGATTCAACTAGAGTTTAAGAGATAGTGCCCATAAGTTTTGATAGAACAACCTTGCAAGGTTATGTAGAAAAGTGTAGGAACAAGGCACTTTTTGAGGAATAAGTTGACCTGTCAATGTTTACCTACAAAAAATCAATAAAATTTTCATGGCATGAAGCTACATGTCTTAGATTGTGGGATCTAGAGTTACAATAGATTATGAGATTCTGACAGTAAAAAAATATGGATTTAAAGTGCAATTTTTACGATCATATTTCGAGGTACATTTGTTCTTATCTTCATTTATTTCCATTTAATTTAATAGATTAGTTTTTTTCATTTACATTACTATTATTGGAGATTGTTGGGATGTCACAAATATATATTTTGACATTGATGTTTTTTCATTGATGTCAACACATTTTTATTTTTTGCAATAGTGTTTCTTGTATGTTTAGGGAGAAGATTGTTAGGGTATGGCTACCGTATTCATAATCATATGTTGTGAAGGTATAGATGGTTTACAGGATGTCTATTCTCTACCTCTGTCAATTTATAGAGGATTTGATGTTTATTGGAGTAAGATATGAATAATTTATCAAAGACTAATATTTTTGGTTGCTAACTTGGTGGTGAGTTTAAGACATGGAGTGTATCCCCAGCTTGACTGATTCATGATTTTGATGCTGGAAAGATATCTTCCTTAGGTGATAAAGGTTACTTATTGGTATTCCTAATAAACAATATAGACATAAATGAGAATTCTGACATAAATTTATCCTATTCATTTTGATAGATCACATTGGGTTATGTGATCAAATTCATTGATTTTCTTGTAGCATTGTCGTGTTCTTATTACTCTTGGTCGACTTGATGATATAGAGTGTTTCAATAGAGCATGATATAATTTATGGAACTGTAACATGTCTAAGGATGAATATTTGGATCATAGCTATGTCTTTCGAAACATGTTTTGGATCACATTTAAGATTGTAATGTATTTGATCAAATATTTGTAACTGAAGTGTTAAGGTTAATGGAAACCCTATTTATCTTCTCAAAGTTGATGAAATATGGATAAATATGTAATAATTTTGAATTGCAAAGTGGAATGAGGTTATGTGTGCGAGATTGTACGAAGAGGTTTGAGTGGAATCTTGAGTTGAGGTAGGGATTTTATGTACTTGATTAGAATAGTATTCGCATGAGAGATATGTTAATATAGGTCTAATTACTGAGAGGGGAGGGGTGAATCAATAATCAGCAAAAATAATTTCAAACCCTTCAAAAATTTATACACCAAAACATTCAACATCAACTAGCATAAATAAAAAATTTAATGCATGAATACACAAGTAATCAACCACACAATGTAAACACCATATTTATCTCATGGAAACCCTAATGGAAAAAACTATGGTGTGAGTTAGTACCCACAAAATCTATATCTTTTCAATGGCCTTACAAAATTTGTTCCTTATTACAAACACCTTTACTAGCTCCTATTTAGATTTATTTAAACTCATCGCATTCCATGATTGTTTTTTCCAAAAGTGCTCCTGCATAATACTCCCCGAGTGATTGAATCTCAAGTCCACTTGAGATGAGTACATCCAAGATTGTGCCATGTTTCTTCATCTAGTCTTCATCCATCCATATTCCATCTGATTCAGTGAGTCCTCTCCATTTAACAAGGCATTCCTTGTAGACTATTGATACAAGAGCATCTTGGGTCATTGGCAATCCTACTCAACCAAAAAGATGTTTATTTTGTTCTTTAGTTTATTTGGAGAGTGATCGGGAATTTCTCTGCTGCTCGGCTCTGTCGTTTGGTTATTCTTTGGTCTCTTTTTCTCGGGTTATCTTTCTCAGACGTTCTTGTTTTTGTTGCTCATGTTTTGTCACTGAGGGATGCTTATTTTGTATTGCTCGGGTTTCTCTTCTGATGCTCAGGTTTTGTTTCATTTTTCTCAAGGTGTTCCTTGCCAGAGTCACTCTGTTGTTCAGTCAACCTTTAGGTCCTTTACCCGAGATGTTTATTTTGGAGTTGGATCTGGTGGCCGACTTCTTCAGTCAATTTCTATGGCTTAATTGATTTGGGGTTTCTCATTGGGATCTATGCGGACCTAAATATGGGTATCTCTTATCGATTTGAGCATTGACCTCTCTGTTGGACTATTGTATATATTTATTTCTATGTTCTTTTTTTTAGGGGGGACTATTAGTTTTGAGAATAAGATTGGATATTAGATTATCTGTATGCAGGTCTGTGACCTCACATGTATGAAGATAATTTTGTAGTTCAGTGAATGTATATGGCCAAAACTGGGAAGGCCTTACAGCTTGGCATGTAATTATTTTGATAAATTAATGATAAAGGATCCTTTTGTTTCTTCTCTCACTATGTTTTTTTTTTCTTTCGCATTGATTCTGCAAGTCGGTTTGGTAGTTGGGAGAGTCCTAGGACCCATTAACAACCTAGCCTTGCATTAGGTGGTATCAGAGAATTGGTGAGATCTAAGTTCCTTCTTGTAAACCCTAACCCAAGTTAGTATTTTTGTTGGGTAGAAAATTGAGATCTGACCTACAATTATAGAGGGATTGAGGATGGTTTGTGGGAGAGGAAATGCATATCTAGGTCTAGCTGATATGCTTAGACAGATGGCTGCTAGATTGGAAGTTGTTGAGACATCCCAGTGCAGAGGAAGACATCTTGAGGATATTAGTGATGATGAAGTTGAAGAGGTTTAAGGTGAAGCTTTAACTAAACCTGTGATGAATTGGGAAGAAGAAAGGTTCCTGAGAGCTTTTAGAAGTTTGAAGTCCACACCTTAGTTTAATCCTCCTAAGTATAGTGGAAAGTTGGATTTTGATGAATTGATTGACTGGATAATAGAGATGGAAAAGTATTTTTAATATGAGAATGTATTAGAGGACAAGAAGGTGAGGATTGAAAGCACTAAGTTAAGAGGTCACACATCGATATGGTGGGAACATCTACAATTGGATTAGAAGAAGAAAGGTAAAGACAAAATCAAGGTATGGGATAAGATGGTAAACAAATTGAAAGGCAAGTTTCTACCTTGTGATTATCAGATTAACCTAATTAGGGGAATGCAAAGTTTGAAGCAGAAGGATAAATCTGTGAAAGAGTAGTAAGATAGTTGAATGGCTTGAGAATTTCTATACAAGATGAGATTAGTTTGGTCAAGATGGAAATCATTAAGGAGGCATATCAATTTTCCCTACAATATGGGGAAAAGTTGAACAGAAGATATGGACAAAGACAAAGAGGTAGAGGTGGTAGATTCCCTAGAGGAAGAGGAAGATCTCATGTTCAAAACAATAGATCTAAACTAGGAAATTCAATTTTAGATACATCTCAAGACAAATGAAAGAATGAATGGAAAGGTGGAAGTTCATATCGAGGAAGAGGAAATTATTCGAGAGGTGGTTATAGTAGAAATAGATTCCAATTAACTTGTTACAATTGTGGAGAGGAAGGACATAAATCCTTTGAATGTACACATGCAATAAAGAAAGGCAGTAGCAGTAGAAATGATTTGGTGCAAGAGGATTCACAAAGTGAAGCTGAGAAGGAAGGAAATCTCATGATCGGAAGGATACTATGGATTGAAAAAGATAAGCAAGATCCTATTAGGAAAAGTTTCTTCAAGACCAGGTCTAGAGTTGCAGAAAAAGTTTGGAAGGTGATTGTTGACAGTGGAAGCTTGGATAATCTGGCATCTGAGGAAATGGTCACAAAAGTGAAGTTGGAAAGGATGAAGCATCTAAATACCTATCAGATCTCATGGATCAAGGATGAGCATACATTAATGGTGAGTGAGCAATGTTTCTTGAATATCAAAATTGGAAACTATTATGATAAGGTGATGTGTGATATTATGCCTATGGATTGTTGTCATATTTTTTTGGGTAGACCTTGGCAATATATTAGACATAATGTACAAGATGGAAGATTGAATAGATATTCAATTTGGGTTGATGGAAAGAGGCAAGTTTTTTTACCTTTGTTGAAGAATCTATTGGTGAGATTTGTACATCTGTGAAAGTTTGTTTGATGGAAGGTAGATAGTTTGTTAAGGATTTGAAAAGAAATGATATCTGTTATGCTTTGATTCCTAACAAACTGAGTAAGAATACAAAAGATTACATTCCTAAAGAAGTTAAGAAGTTACTCATTGAGTATAAGGAGATAATTTATGATAATGTACCTGATGGTTTACCACCAATGAGAGATATTAGTCACTATATGGATCTAATTCCTGGAGCTATTTTATCGAATAAAGCATCACATAGGTTAACACCGACTGAGAATAAAGAGCTTAACCGGCAAGTTCATGAATTTTTGAATATAGGCTTGATCCATGAGAGTTTGAGTCCATGTGCATTACTTGTTGTGTTGGCACCTAAGAAGAATGGAGAATGGCGAATGTGCACTGATTCTAGAGAAATTAACAAGATCACAGTGAAGTATAGGTTTCCTATACCAAGAATGAATGACAATGGATTGTTTGAGTGGGGAAAGATATTATACCAAAATTGATTTGAAAAGTGGATATCATAAGATGAGAATCAGAGAAGGTGATGAATGGAAGACTACTTTCAATACAAAGGAATGTTTGTATGAGTGATTTTTTATTCCTTTTGATTTAACTAATGCACCGAGTACATTTATGAGGTTAATGAATGAATTTTTGAAGAAATTCTTGAATAAATGTGTGATTGTATACTTGGATGATATTATTATATTTAGTAAGACTAGAGAAGAGCATTTTATGCATATAAGGCAAGTCTTGTAGAGATTAAAAGAGGAAAAGCTGCTGATAAATATGAACAAATGTTCCTTTATGAAAGAAGAGCTTGTGTATTTGGGTTGTGTGATTTTAGGTGATGGTTTGAAGATGGATCCTGAGAAGGTTGAAGCTATACTTAGTTGACCTACACCTGAAAATGTCACTGAGGTAAGATCATTTCATGGATTGGGAATTTTTTACAGGAAGTTTATTAGAACTTTAAGTTCTATTTGTAATGCTATGATTGAAACAATGAGAGGAGACAAAAGAGAATTCAAATGGACACATGGAGATCATAAGAGTTTTGAGACTTTGAAGTTGAAGGTTGTTAAATTACCTGTGTTAGCATTACCTAATTTCAATAAGGTATTTCAAGGTGCATTTGATGCAAGTGGAAGTGCAATTGGGTTTGTGTTGACTCAAGAAGGTAAACCTATTGCTTTCTTTAGTGAAAAGTTGAATCATGAAAAAAGGAAATATTTTGTCTATGATCAAGAGTTCTATGATATTGTTCAAGCTATGAAGAATTGGAGACATTACTTAATGCCAAATGAATTTGTGTTGTATAGTGATCATAAGGCTTTAAAATATTTGAGTAGTATGAATAAATTGAATTAGAGACATATGAAAAGGGTAGAGTATTTGGAGAGTTTCACATTTGCGATAAAACATAAGAGTGGAGTTTCTAACCAAGTTGTTGATGCGTTGAGTAGAAGAAGATCTTTGTTGACTGAAATGAAAATTGAAGCTCTTAGTTTTGATGAAATGAAGAATTTGTATGAAAGTGATCCTAATTTTTCTAAACAGTGGAGAGTGCAGAGCACCCAATTCAAATCAATCAGGTAAGTATGAAGAATATTTCATTCACAAAGATATATTGTTCAAAGGTATTCAGTTGTTCATATTAAGAGGATCAATGAGAACTAATTTGATAAAGGATAAACATAGTAGTGGATTGGCTAGACATTTTGGTATTGATAAAAATTTTATTTTTCTTAAGGAGAGGCATTTTTGTCCTCAGTTGTATAAGGATGTTTAGAAATTTGTGAAAATTTGTGGATTTTATCAAGTTGCAAAAGGAGTGAGTCAAAATACTAGTTTGTATACACCTATTACTGTTCTTGAGAAACCTTGGAGTGATATCAGCATGGATTTTATTCTTGGCTTACCTAGGAGAGCAAGAGGTAATGATTCCATATTTGTTGTTGTGGATATATTTTCTAAGATAAAACATTTCATACCATGTAAGAAAACATCAAATGTAGTACATATATCAGATATTTTCTTTACAAAAATTTTAAGATTGTATGGATTACTAAGGAGTATCATCTTTGACTGAGACAGTTTGTAAGCTATTTTGGGAGAACACTTTTGAAGAAGTTGGATACTGAGTTGAAGTTTAGTTCTAAATTTCATCCATAGAATTATGGACAAAAAAAGGTTGTAAACCAAAGTTTGGGTAATGTGTTGAGATGCCTAGTTGGAGACACACCAAGCATTGGGATTTTTATTTAGCACTAGTCTTGCTTCCTCCTAGACCATGTCTAGGGTCTTCTCAATCACTCTATTGACCTACTAGGGTTATTTCACTATCCCTAGTCTCCTTAGAATTATTATCACAAGAACCTAATCCATTCAACTAGTGGATAGTATTATGTAGAAAAAAACACTTCAAAACTTCCTTCTAGACCTCAAATGATCTTTCTTGCCTCATTTTCCTAAAATGCTCCAACTGATCCAAATTGGGAAATGCTCAATCCATAGAGAGGATTAGGGTTTCCAAGATGTTCATAGGACCCTTTTCATCACCTAAAAGCACACTTTGTATCAGAACCCTAATCGAGTTCCAAGAAACTCCACAATTGCTTCCCAAATAGGGATACAAGCAATTAGCCCTACTTAGTCACCTTTCCTGCAATAACTTACAAAATTTCTTAACAACTATCCAAACATGTTTAGGATCTAGATACCATTTTCCATGATAGTAGATATTTTCTACCTCTAGGGCTCCCAAGCTATCCGTACAGCTCTGCCTATAATCAAGGCTAAAAATTAGGGTTTTGAAGGTTTCAAAACTAGTATGATAGAAACTCAATTCTTGCTATCAAAAAAACTTCACAAAATCTTCCCACTCACTTTGGAACATCATAAACCACCACCCTACTCCTCTCCAAGCTTTTATTAAAGCTATGAATTCTTTCAATCCACCAAAATGGCTCTGTAACTACTGGTAATCCCTAGCCATGCCTCACTGATTCGCCTAGGGAATCACCTTAAAAATGGCTGCCATAACATCCAGGACCCCTCCTTTACTGTACATAATTTACATGGATGAAAAAACCATAATCCAAGAGCCCGTGCAAATTCCATAGTGAAAATGGAGTTATGACCCCATTTGCAGACAATGGTCAAATCAAACTAGTGACTGGACCAAACTTAAAAGATTTTGTACAAGAAACTAAATATATTGAATCAAACAAACTAATGCCACAAGAAGTTTTGAAAAAACATAGATTACATTAAACAAATCTTACAAAATTAAATTCAATCCATTAAACCATCTGACCACTTCAAAACACACAAACAGTCACTGTTATTGCATTACACAGCCCATACACAAAGTTACTCCAACTTTCCAACCCTTCCAACAACTAAATGATGGTCTTATATAGTTTAACAAAGCACTAAGAAGCTGATTTAAGATAGTTAAGGAACTAATTCCTTTGAAATTGCATACTTATCATAAAAGTTGTTAATGTATTCAATGACAACATTGACAACTTTTTGCAACTTCTAGCTATGGTAACCAAACTTGGTCTAACCTTGTCCAAACTTTCCCAAACCCCTAATTAGGAAAAAATAACATCAAATAGGACCTCTAGTCCCTTATTTGACTCATTTTAAAAAAAATAACCAAATTCCCCCTATTGGGCCTAAGTGGACACAAAGGTCTCTAAGGACCTAACAAGACACATCCTCCAACATAACACTCTACACACTAGGACACTTGGTCCCATTATTCACCTAGTGGTCTTGCTAGAACCACTACAAGCCAAAATATATAAGAATCCCTAGGTTACATTGTATCAACTAGCCCACCTAGGTGCTCCTGCACCATACTCTCCAAAAGGAAAAGCTATGTCACTCTTGTGGACAGTAGATCCTCTAAGATGCTCACATTCTTGAAATCTTCCTCTGCAATCCATGAGGCCTCTGACTCTTGTCTATCCTTCCATTGAATCAAATTTTCCATGTAGACCTTGTGTCTAGTAGTCTTCTTAACTCAGGAGTCCAGAACTTTGTTAGCTACCATCTAAAACTTTGGAGGTAAGACAACAACCTCCACATCATCACTGACCCCCTAACTCTTTGGATTGATCTCATCCATCTTCCCTCTAAACTAGATTAAATCTTGAACATTAAACACTAGAGATATGCTCAAGTCTGATGGTAAGTCCACTTTATAGGCATTAACCCCATATTTTGCCAATATTTTGCAAGGGCCCACCCTTTTCATCTAAATCTTGGTAAGGACACCCTTCTTTAGCCTTGATTTTTTCAAGTGAACCATGACAAAGTCACCCACTTCAAACTGAACATCCTTCCTCTTCTCACCAACTTTGGCTTTCAACTTATGTTGTCTATCTTGGATCTTCTTCTTGACTTGGTCTTGGATCTCTTTCATGGTATGAGTGAAGTCCTCTACATGTCCACTTCTATAATCCATACCTCCAATATCTCTGAGCTCACAAACACCCCTAGGGTGCATGCAATAAACAACCTCAAATGGGCTCTTTCTTGTCATCTTATTCTTACTGTCATTGTAAGCATATTCTACTTGGGGAATGACCACATCCCAAGTCTTCCCATACTCCTTAGTTAGGAACCTCAATAGGTTACCCAACACCCTATTTACCACCTCAATTTGGCCATCAGTCTAAGGGTGGTAAGCTAAACCAAAAGATAGGTTAGTGCCCAATCTTGACCATAATGTCCGACAAAAATGGCTCATAAATTTCACATCCCTATTAGAGACTATGCTCAAAGGAAGACCATGAATCCTCACAATCTCTTTAAAAAAAAAATAGTCAATGTAACTAGCATCATTAGTAGTTTTACATGGGATGAAATGCCCCATTTTACTAAATCTATCAACAACTACATAAATGCTATCATACCCCTATTTAGTCTTGGGTAAGCCTACAATAAAATACATACTCACACACTCCCATGGCATGTTAGGGACTGCTAGAGGCTGATACAACCCTACATTACTCATTCCTCCTTTTTCCTTCATGCAAACAACACACTGCTCCACATACTTGGTGACATATTTCACCAACTTTGGCCAATAGTAGAACCTTTGGACCAGTTCCAAGGTTTTGTCCTTACCAAAATGACCACTTAGAGAACCATTATCTTTATCTTGTATGAGGTTCATCCTCATTGACCCTTTAGGTAAACACAAATGATTTCCCTTGAACAACAATCCATTTTGTAAAGTAAAATTGGATAACTTTCTATGAAAATGATTTTCAAAATCAACACATACCTTATAGGCCTCACCAAAATCCTCATCTATTGTGTAGAGATCTCTAAAATTGTCAATCCCAATGTTATTCAATTGGACATCTTGTACTGTCAACAATCTCTTGCTTAAGGGATATGTGACTTTATTAAGTTGACCCTTCTTGTGCTTTATAGTGAAAGTGAATTCCTGCAAGTACTCCATCCACTTCAAATGCCTATTTCTTAGCTTCTCTTGTGTGTTATTGTAACTAAGAGCCTTATTGTCAATAAATACCACAAATTCCTTAGGCAATAGATAATGCCTGCACTTTCTCAAAGATAGAACTAGAGCATATAGCTCCAAACCATAAGAAGAGTATTTCTTCTTAGCCTCATTTAGTCTCTCACTAAATAAGGCAATTGGTCTTCCCTCTTGACTCAATACACCCCATACTGCCATTCCAATAGAATCACACTCAATGGTAAACAACTTCTCAAAGATTGGCAATTGTAGTACTGGTTGAGTAGCCACTTGTTTCTTCAACAACTCAAAGGATTTCCATACTTCTACTATCCATCTGAACTTAGTTTTTACCCCACCCTTTATTGTATCCATCAATCGTGCACATATCCCACTGAAATTCCTAATAAACTTCCTATAAAATTGGGCAAGGCCATGAAAAATCCTTACCTTAGTGGATGTGGTAGGTGGAGGCCATTTTAGGATGGCAACAACTTTGTCTTTGTCCAACTTCAAAGATCCCCTGGACACTACAAAGCCCAAGTAGACTAGTTCTTGTTTGAAGAACTCACACTTCTCAATATTAATAGACAATTTCTCCTCATGCAACCTTTTCAATATTTCCTCTACATGTCGGATATGCTCCTCTCTTGTCTTACTAAATATGAGTATATCATCAAGATATACCACCACAAACTTCCCTGTGAAGTCCTTGAGCACCTCATTCATGAGTCTCATGAATGTGCTCAGAGCATTAGAGAGGCAAAATGGTATAGAAATCTATTTATATAATCCATCATTGGTCTTGAAGGTCATTTTCTATTCATCACCATCCTTCACCCTAGTTTGGTGATAAACACTCTTCAAATTAGACTTTGTAAAGTGCATTGCCCCTCCTAGGTATAGGGAATCTATACCTTATTGTGATTATGTTTATTTCCCTTGAATATGTGCAAAGCCTCGATTTTCCTCCCTTCTTGGATGCCAAAATAACAGGAACTACACAAGGGTTGATACTCTTCTTGATCAAGGCTTTATACAAGAGTTCTTGTACCTGCCTAGCTACTTCCAAGTTCTGATCTATGCTACTTTATTGAGCAGAGATGCCCCTGGCACAAAGTCTATTTGATGACTTATAACCCTCTTAGGTGGTAGTGTTGCAGGAGTACCATCACTCACAATATCCTTCTACTTCTCAAGCAATCCTTGCACCTCTGTTGGTAATAGTTCTTTCACTAATTGTTTCTCCTCCTTAGGTCTTAGAATAATCGCATAACCTTCCCCCTCATCATCCTTGATGTCATTTACAAACTCCTTACCATTACATAACATGATATTAGGAGTTCTAGTTTGTGGCTTTTCATCCTCTAGCAAAGAATGAATTTTGAAAGTCTTCCCTCCTTTCTTGAAGGTGATGGAATTCTCCTTCCCATCATATACTACCCCATTATGAAATTGCCAAGGCCTCCCAAGTAGTAAATATAAAGTATCTATTAATAGGATGTCACAAAGCAATCTGTCCTTGTACCCTGGTATTGAGAACTCTACCCATGTTTTGTCATTAACCAACACACTTTGGCCTTTGTTGAGCCATGTCACCTTATAGGGATTCACATGGGGTATCTTGGCTAGCTTAAGTTTCACCACTGCCTCTTCTAAAATGATATTGTCAGTTAAACCAGATTCCACTATCACTTTGCAGATGTTTCCTAAGATCTTACATCTTGTTCTAAATAGAGCTCTCATATGCTTAGGCTGATATTTGATTGGTTTCCTTATCAACACTCTCCTAAACATAAAATTCTCACCCATATCTAAATCTAGATGTTCTATTTTAGGGGTTTTGACACTTGAAGTTTCTTCATGTGTATATGCTATCCTCTTGTCACTATTTTTACATAAGCTTTGTCTGGACATCTATAGGCTGGATGACCTAATTATCCACAATAATAACATTTCATGGTTGCAAAATAAGAACTACTCCTACCTCCTCTTCCTCTATTATAACCACCATAATTAGCTCTACCTCTGTTATAGCCTCCTCTTGAACTTCATTCAGTCTACTGCTTAGTCAACTTATTCTCTCATTGTGACCTTTGTTCACTACCCTTGCCTTGGTAGCCTCCTCTTTGACCCCTTTGGTCTCTCCCTCTTCCTCTATTGTTATTTTTATTCTTGAAGCTATAAGCCCCTTTCTTATTATTTTCTTCCACGGTTATATCCAATTGATGACACTTTTGAATTGTAGTTGGTGTCCATAGGCTAATCTCCTCTTGGATGTTCCACTTCAATCCACCCAAGTATCTAGCCACTTTGATTGACTCTTCTTCCTGCAATTTAGACCTTAGACACAATCTATGGAATTCCTCAGTATCTGAGGCCACATCTAGGTCTTTTTGTTCCAAGTTTTGTCTCTTCCTATGAAGTTGGATCTCATAATCCTCTGGAAGATAGTTCTCCTTCAATTTAGTTACCATGGCATTCCCATTTTCTATTGGTTTCTTTCCCATGCTCACCCTCTCATCCTAAAGGTATTTACACAAAGTAAAGGCTGACCCTCTGAGTCTAGACTTGGCCACTTTGATCATTTGGGCTTCATATATACCCTCACACTTGAAGTGATTCTCCATTGCTTCAATCCAGTCCATGACTATCTCAATATCCATCTTTCCTCCAAACAAGGGTATCCCTTCCAAATCCTTGCCACTTAATTCATTTATGGCTTTTAAGAAAGGTTCCTCATTCAATAATGGGTCTGGTTTGGGGATGAAGTCTTCCTCTTCAGTCTTTTTCTTACCCCTACTACTGGTTTTAGCTTCGAAGTCCTTCTTTTTAGCAGCATTTTCTAGCTCTTCCATCTTTAACATAATTGCTTCCAAGGAAACTTCAAGGAGTCTATTTTTCTCCTTTTTCTCTTCCATTTCCTTGGCTAGTTCTACATTTGTCACAATCTTTGTAGAACCACTAGATTCCACTTCTAACATATACCAATCTTCCCAAGTTTCTCATCTTGCTCTGATACCACTATGATGTAGCACTAGTCTTGCTTCCTTCTAGACCCCCTCTAGCGTCTTCTAGGTCACTCTATTAACCTACTAGGGTTCTTTCACTATCCCTAGGCTCCTTAGGATTCTTAGCACAAGATCCTAATCCATTCAACTAGTGGACACCATTATGTAGAACAAAACACTTCCAAACTTCCTTCTAGACCTCAAATGGTCTTTCTTGCCTCATTTTCCTAAAATGCTCCAACTGATCCAAATTGGGAAATGCTCAATCCACAGAGAGGATTAAGGTTTCCAAGATGTTCTTAGGACCCTTTTCATCACCTACAAGCATACTTTATATCAGAACCCTAATTGAGTTCCAAGAAACTGCACAATTGCTTCCTAAAAAGGGCTACAAGCAATTAGCCCTACTTAGTCACCTTTCCTACAATAACTCACAAAATGTCTTAACAAGTGTCCAAACATGTTTGGGATCTAGATACCCTTTTCCATGAAACTAGAGATTTTCTAGGTCTAGGGATCCCAAGTTGTCTGTACAGCTCTACCTATAATCAAGGCTAAAAATTAGGGTTTTGAGGGTTTCAAAACCAGTCTAATAGAAACTCCATTCTTTCTATCAAAAAAAAATACAAAATATTCCCACTCACTTTTTGACCTCATAACACACCACCCTACTCCTCTCCAAGCTTTGATTGAAGCTATGAATTCTTTCAATCCACAAAAATCACTCTGCAACTATTGGTGATCCCTAGCCATGCCTCACTGACTCGCCTAGGGCATCACCTTAAAAATGGATGCCATAACATCCAGGGCCCTTTCTTCACTATAAAAAATGTACATGGATTCAACAACCATAATCCAATAGCCTATACAAATGCCAATGTGGAAAATTGAGTTATGACCCCATTTGCAGATAATGCTCAAATCAAACCAGCGACTGGACCAAACTTAAAAGATTTTGTACAAGAAACTAAATCTATTTAATCAAACAAAATAATTCCACAAGAAGTCTTGAAACAACCTACATTACATTAAACAAAGATTATAGAAGTATATCTCTTGTTAATATACAATAGTCTCTTGTTAATGTTTGTAGGTATTTTTAGTTCATATTCATTATTGCCAAACTTCTTAAGGAATTTACATGGTCCAAATTTCCTCTTCATTAGTTTTCTATGTTTCCCCTTTGATAAACTCTCTTTCTTCATATTTTCCCATACCAAATCACCAAAATTAAACTGTACATCTCTCTTTTTCTTATCAACCCACTCCTTATACTTCTTTGTGTTCTTCTGCAATGTATTTCAAACTTGACCACGAACTTCCTCACTACCTATAGAAAATTCTTTGCCATGAGCACTGATATTTTACTTTGATGGTAAGTATATCAATTCCGATATCCCTCTTTGATTCAATATGTACACTATCTAAAATGGGCTTCTTCCTATACTTCCCTTGACAAAATTATTATAAGAATATTCAACTTGTGGAAGAATCGAAACCTACATTTCTCCATACTATTTGGTGAGGTATCTTAACAAATTTCCCAATGTCCTATTGACCACTTCAGCTTGGCCACAAGTTTGGGGGTGATATGTTGAACTAAATCAAAAATTTGTTCCTAGCATCTCTTGGAAGCTACAATTGAAACAATCTTTATATTTCCTTTGATGTTAAATCTTAACTGGTAAGATAGTTTCTATTTAGTAAAGTGCCATATCAATTGATTGATGAACTAGATTAAGAAACTTAAGTTTAAGCAATTTGTGTCAAGTGATGCGAGTGGCGATCGAGCACTAGTACATGCCAAGAAAATATAGTGTCGACTGACCATCAACATTTAACGAATATCAGTAATTACCGAGTTATCTAGTGATGATTGAGTGGAAGAACACAATGATGACTGAGTGTCACTATTTTGACAGTTTGAGAAGATTTAAGATCCCAGCTGACATAGTTGAAGTCTTGGGATATGTAAAGTGTTTTTAAGATAAGGATGATCATTGTGGAGAATTAAATGAGTGTTTAATATATGTTTAACCACTTTTATGTATGGAATCAAGAAGGAGTTTTGAGATATATTCTACAAGGTAGAAGGAGAATGTAATGTTGGAAGGATTCATTGGATATCACCAAACCCTAAGATCTATAGTGATGATTAAGCACCAAAAGATTGGGCTACCTAATCAAAGAGGTATAAGATTAACCTAAGTGTAGGTTATGTGTCGAGAGGTTGATTCAGTTTATTGGAAAATCTAAGTATAAGGCAGAAGGCTGAGAAGAGTAGTATAGGATATTACAGTTGTGATTTCTTGACAAATTTTGAAGAAGATCCGAGAGATAGAGACAAAAACGGAGGCCAGTCAGTGAATTAAATTTTGAGAAAAAGTGGATTTTTATTTGCAATGTGAGTTATATGTTTCAAATCAAAACTATTTTTACTTTCTAAACAGTGTATCAGTAAAAATCCTTTTAACCAATGTTGACCTAACATTCATATTGTAAATCCTTTAGTGAAGGTGACACTCTAATGGAATGATCTAAGTCCTCTAACAAGGCTCAAATTTAACAAGGTCACATTTAACAATATGTATTGTAACCTTTAACAGGGTTGGCTCCTCACAGAGATCACTTCAGAAGATTAAAATATTGGTAGCATGTTACTGGTGGGTTTTTCCATATTGGGTTTCCATGTTAAATCTCGGTGTCATACTTCTGTGAATATTATCTAATGTGTTTTACTGTTAAGAGTATTTATTCTTCAAGTTGATTACTTTAGGATAATGGACTGTAATTTTTTGTTATTAATTATATGTTATAGAGACTGAGTGGATTGTTGAGTATATCCAAGTTGGTTGTTCAGTGTTTGACACTTCAACTGGTACATCTCAAATTGAGGATAAATGATTCACCCCCCCCCCCTCTGAATTATTCTAAATCATTCTAACAATGTCTATTAGACCATTGTGATTCTTGTA
>MU226243.1:213661-225858 GCA_018584345.1 Thuja plicata
TGCACTCTCTGGCCTATCGGCCGCCATAGCTTCTGTCTCTTCTCTCTTCTGTCTTCTTCATTCTTGTAGCAGTTGTTTTGCATGCAGGTGTTTCTTGGGTAGATTGACATTCTTCAATCTCAACAGCTACACCTAGCTAGAATTGGAGAAGTAGAAAAATACTATGTGGAAAATGATTACATAAATGTGATGACAATGTTGAAAGCTCAACAAATGAAGTCCAAAAGAAGGAACACAATCAAGCAATGTTGGATATTGCATGAGCCATAATTTATCATAAATTTTAAGACATAAAAGACTATAAAACTACAAAATAAATGTTGGTCACACTAGAAACTATCTATGGAGGTAACACAAATGTACTAAAAGCCAAATCTAAAATCTTGAGAGGTGAGTTTGATGAAATGAGAATGTTATATGGTGAAACTATTGTTCAATATTATTGTTGAGTTAAGGAGGTTATAAATGTTATTAGAGGAGCTAATGAAACTATTGATGATGATATTGGAATTAGCAAGGTATTGAGAACCCTACTTCCTATTTAGGTTATTAGAGTATCTACTATACAAGAACTGAGATGTACTCCTGGTAACAACTTAGCTCTGGAAGGTCTAGTTGGTAGACTTAATTATTTTGAGCTATCAAATTTTGATAATTTCACCCTTCAAAATGTTGATTCAGCTTTCAAATCACAATTTACTCTTCATAAATCAAAGAAAGAAAAATAAATACATGTGAACAGTGACATTGCCACTTCTAATGATGATATTGATGAACTTGAGGTACTTCTGGCTAGAAGACTACTAAGAGGAAAAGTAAAATTCATAGGTAAACTTCCTATAATCTATTTTTCATGTAAAAAAGTTGGCCATATTGCAGCAAGATTCCCTGACAGGAATGACAAGGATGAAACAAGAGAAAGAAAATAAAAAAAGAAAAGTGATGATAGAGATTTCAAAATGTATAAGGACTATAAGGACAAAGTTAAGAAATCATGTTATATTGTTGAAGAAGAAAGTGATAGTGAATCTGATAAATTTGACGACAACAATATAGAAGTTGTTTATGTTGCTCTAAAATGCGATTCTAACAAAGATGAGAAAACTACACCTATTTTATATATGAGTAAAGGTGATAGATGGATAATTGATAGTGGTTTCTCACATCAAATGATTGGTGATAAAAGAAAGTTTGAAACCTTAAATTATTGGGAAGGTTATAGTGTTAAGTTTGGTCAATTATTATTGACTGATAAGATTGAACATGTGTCAATTATTATTGGGTTGACGGACTTAACTGTAACTTTTTGAGTGTTTCTTAGTTGAACACTTCTGAAAATAGAATTGAATTTGGTCACAAAAGGGATAAAATCTTTGATGCTATTGGTGAACTAATTGGAAGTGGAGAACATACAAGATGTATTTTTTTCTATCTAGATCTATCTGATGCCTTATGTTTTTTTGCACAATATGATGATGTATTCAATTATAGAATAAGAGGTTGTGTCATGTGAACTTTGAAAATTTGGTAAATATTACTAAGATGAAAATAGTAAGAGGGTTACCAAGATTGAAGAAAAACTAAAAATGTAATGTGTAAGAAATGTGAGTTGGGAAAAATGACAAAGTCTAGTTTCAAGAGAAAAACCTATAGTTTTGATGATATTTCTGAATTAGTTCATACTAAACTTTGTGGACCTTATTGTGTAAAAAGATAGCGTAATGATAACTATTTCATACTATTTGTTGATGATCACTCAAGGATGATTATTGTGATCTTTCTCAAAGAAAAATATCATGCCTTTCGATTGTTTAAGTGGTATTTAGAAAATTTTGAAAAAGAGATAGGAGAGCTTGAGATTTTTGAGATCTCATAGAGGAGGAGAGTTTATATGTAATGAGTTCAACTTATTGTATAATGATAGAGGAATCAAAAGACAAATGTTTGCTCCAATGAATCCACCAAAGAATCGTATAGATGAAGGAGGGAGTAAATCAATAATGGATTGTGCTAGAACACTGATGATAGAGAAAAATGTTGCACAAAAGTATGAGAGAGAAGTTGTAAGTACAATGGTTTATACCTTGAACCAAGTACAAGTCAAGAAAGCTATTGATGTTACACCTTATGAGTTATGGTATGGTTATGTACCTAATGTAAAACACTTTAAATTTTTTGGAAGAAAATGTTATATATTGAAGGATAATAGAAATGGAAAACTTGATGCTAAAATTGACGAAGGCATATTCCTAGGTTATTCCACTAAGAGCAAAGCATATAAGTGTTTGAATTCAAACACTAACAAAGTTGTGGAAAGTGCAAATGTTAGAATTGATGAATATGAAGAAAATAATGAAGTTGAATGAAAACAAAAACCTAAATATTACAAGTCTTTTGTATACATGAACGAAGGAGAGCCCAGCAGTTTGCTTGAACTAGAGAAAGAAGTTGTCGACAAACAATAAGAAACTATTGAGTCCCAGAAAAAAGTTGTCGAGCATCAGTAGGTAATTTTTGACCAATCAGAAGAGGAAGCAGAGACACAAAATGAAACTGAAGAGAATTTCCAAGATGAATCTGAAGACCAACAGAAAGAAGAAAGGGGACCAGAGCCTACACTAGCTAAATATGCAAGAAGACATCATAAACCAAAACAAATCATTGGATAAAAAGATTCAGAGGTGATGACCAGAATAAAATTGAAAGATCAAACATGTATATTATGTGAATTTGAGCCTAAAATCAGTGAAATATTCTATGGATAACGAATATTGGATACATGTCATGAATGAAGAAATTGAGCAAATAGAGAAGAACAAAACCTGGACACTACTACCTAGACCAAAGGACAAGAATGTTATTGGAACCAAACATAGGTATTTAGAAATAAGATGAATGAGCATGGAGAAGTCATAAGAAAAAAAAGGATAGACTGGTATGCAAAGGATATGCACAAGAAGACATCAACTATGGTGAGACATTATCCCCAATTTCTAGATTGGAAGGAATTAGAACACTACTGGCTTATGCAGCTTACATAGCATTCAAAGTGTATTAGATGAATGGAAAATCAAAATTTTTGAATGGAATACTTGAAGAAGAGGTATAAATTGAACACGCTGGAGGATTTGTAAATTCAAGCAAGATGAATATGGTCTGCAAGCTACACAAAGTTTTGTATGGATTGAAACAAGCCGCTAGAGAAATGTATGAGAGATTACACAATTACTTAGTTAAAATTGGTTTTACAAAGACAAACAACAACAATAATATGTACTTGAAGACTAAAGGGACATTGTTAGCTAAAATATTTGTTGATGATATCATGTTTGGAGGAAAAGATGCTTTATGCCAAACATTTTCAAATGAGATGCAAATTGAATTTGAGATGTTTATGTTTAGAGAGATCAAATTTTTTTTAGTTTGCAAATATATCAGATGAAGAAAGGTATCTACATTACTCAATCTAAATATATCAAGGAGATATTGAAAAATGTCAACATAGAAGACTCTAGACTAGTAAGTACACCCATGGCTACTGGATAGAAACTATCAAAGATTGATGAGACAAAAGAAGTAAATAAAACCTTATATAGGTCAATGATTGGGAAGCTAAAATATATTGTTCACTCCAGACAAAATATTGCATTAGCATTTGGGATTGTTACAATATTTTTTGCAAATCCCAAAGACAATCACATGATGGCACTGAAAAGGATACCAAGATATCTGAAAAGAACAGAGGATTGTGGGTTGTATTATAAGAAGAATGAGAGGTTTGAACTAGAAATTTATACAAATGCAGATTGGGCAAGAAATGTTGATGACATAAAGAGTAAAAGTGGCGGTGCATACTTTCTAGGAAAGATATTAGTATCTTTGACAAGCAAGAAAACAAATTGTATTTCTCAATCTATATGAGAAGCTAAATATGTTGCAGCAACAATTAATTGTTCAAACATAGTGTGGATCAAGCAATTGTTGAAAGGAATAAAGGAAGAGATTACTGAGCCAGTTGTTATTTTCTATGATAACACAAGTTCTATCAATATATCAAAGAATCATATGATGCACACAAAAACCAAGCATATTTCTATCAAGTATCATTATTTGAGAGAGATAGTTCAAGGAAAAGAAGTAAGATTGGAGTATGTGAATACAAAGGAACATTTAGTAGATATATTTACTAAGGAATTACCTAAGGATGCTTATGAGTATATGAGAGGTAAACTAGGGGTGATTCTCCTAGATGAGGCTAACTAAGCTCACATGGAGTGATTGCACCAATTGTATTACCCAAAATATCTGACAAATTGATGCAAAGGATTTTTCAGAGTTTCCTAAAGTTGTGAAGAGTAACACACAAGAAGTTAATCAGTCATAAGAACGATGAAACAGGGAGCATATAGTTCAGAAAGTTGACATAGAAATATCTACGTGGTGAAGATGTATGACTTTGGAATTATTGTCAAAGAGGGAGAATATACTATTGATGGATAAATCTATAAGTTATACAGAGGGAGTTATTAAGTTACATAGACATTAAGGGAGATAACATACATATAGAAACCTATCCAAGAGGGAGCTAATATTTTTATTGGAGAGAATCAGAAAGAAGCTAAGGATATTAATGAAAATCTATTCACAAAGAACATACTTTTTGGATTGTTTGGTAACCTTTCATGTGTTGTTTGCATGTCGTGTTTTCCATCAATGCCAAAGACGGAGGTTTTTGGAACCTACAATTGAACCAATTATTATATTTCCATTTATGTCAAACCTTAACTAGTAAGATAGTTTCTATGAAGTAAAGTGTCACATCAATTGATGGATGAAGAAGATTAAGAAACCTAAGTTTAAGCAGTTTTTACCAAGTGATGCGAGTGTTGATTGAGCACCACTATAGGTCAAGAAAATATAGTATCAACCAAGCATAATCATTTATTGAGAATTGGTAATTACCAAGTTATCTACTAATGAATGAGTGGAGGAATACAACGATGATCGAGTGTGAATATTTTGACAATTTGGGGAGATTTAAGATCCCAACCAGCATAGTTGAATTCTTTGGATATGTAAAGTGTATTTAAGATAAGGATGATTATTGTGGAGAATTAAATGAGCATTTAATAAATGTTTAACTATTTTTGTGTATGGATTCATGAAGGATTTTTGAGATGTATTCTAAAAGGTAGAAGGAGAACAAAAAGTTGGAAGGATTTGTTGGATCTGAGTAAACCCTAATATCTAGAGTGATGATTAAGTGCCAAAATATCGAGCTACCTAATCAGAGAGGTATAAGATTAACAGAATTGTAGGTTATGTGTAGAGAGGTTGAATCAGTTGATTAGAAAATCTAAGAAGAAGGCTGAGCAGGCTGAGAAGAGCAGTATAGGACTTCACCGTGGTTATTGTTTCATTGATTTCCAAGAGGATCTTAGAGATAGAGATGACAATGGAGGCCAGTCAAAGAATTAGCATTTGAGCGAAAGTGGATCTGTATTTGCAAAGTGATTTTTATGTTTCAGATCAAATCTACTATTACTTTATAACCATTCTATTATTCAAAATCCTTTTAACCAAGGATGACCTAATAGTCATATTGTAAACCCTTTAATCAAGGTGACATTCCAATGGAATAATCTAAGTCCTCTAACACAGCTCACTTTTAACAGGGTGATTAAATCCTTTAATAGGGCCACATTTAACAGTGTGTATTATAACCTTTAATAGGGTTGGTTCCTCACAAAGTTCACTTTAGAAGAGTGAAATATTGATAGTATGTTACTGGCAGTTTTTACCATATTGGGTGTCCACATTAAATCCCAGTGTCATACTTGTGTGAATGTTATCTGATGTGTTTTAGTGTTAGCAGTTTTTATTTTTAAAGTTGATTAGTTTAGGATAATGGACTGTAAGTTTCTATTATTAATTATATGTTATAGAGATCGAGTGGATTTTTGAGTAGACCTAAGTTACTTGAAGTGTTTAAAAATTCAATTGGTACATATAGACCCGAGGATAACTGATTCATCACCCCTCTTAGTTATTCTTAATAATTCTAACAACATCCTCCACAAAGTCCTCCAGAAATTTCCTACAAACTTCACCTCTCTATCAGACATAATGTTTAATGGATGTCCTTGTATTCTTACCACCTCTTTGAAGAAATGATCTACAACATAAGAAGCATCACTTGTACTCTTACATGGAAAGAAGTGTTCCATCTTACTAAACTTGTCAACAACCACAAAAACAATATCAAATCCTTTTTGAGTTCTTGGAAAACCCTTCATAAAGTCCATGCTCACACTTTCCATTGGTCTAGAAGGAATTGGCAGTGGTTGATACAGTCCTGCATTTGTTGTTTTACTTTTGGATTTTTTACATAGCATACATGATCCACAAACTTTCCAAAATTTGTCTATAATTTAGGCCAGTGATAGAACCTTCTTACCAATTCAAGGGTTTTTTCTAACACAAAATGGCCCCAATGTAACCACTATGTTTATCCTTGATTATAGTGTCCCCCATTGAGCACTTGGGAATGCACAATTGGCACCCTTTGAAAAGAAGGTTTTCTTGGATTAAATAATTAGATAATCCCAAAGGATGTTTGTTTTCAAAATCATAACATACCTTGTATCAGATCTGGATTAGCTTGAAGGTTGTGTATGTCTGAAGAGGAGGAGAGTCAAGAGAGTCAAGAGGTTGAAACAATGCCTCCTGAGGCATTGAGTAGGGATGCCATATTAGAATTGGTTCAAGGCCTCTTTGAGAAGGCTCATGTGTCTGAGACAAAAAGAAAAAAGAAGATCAGTGAGTGGGGAGATGAAAGTGATGGAGATGATGATAGTAAAAATGAAGAGTCATCAAACAAGGGTAAAGAACCTGAGATAGATAAGGAGCAAAAGGTATTATTAGATGCCTTCAAATATTTAAACAAGGATATCATGGAACACATACCCTACTACTGTGGTAGCCTGAATGGAGAAGAGTTGTTAGATTGGCTTGAAGCCATTGAAAACCAATTTGATTACAAATAAATCTTAGAGGAGAAGAGGGTCGGCTATGATAAGGCTAGACTCAAGGGATCTACATTGGTGTGGTGGAACATGATGCAGGATGAAAGAGTGAATAGTGGAAAGAAAAAGATTGTTTCTTGGGAGAGGATGAAAATCAGAATGTGGGATCAATTCTTGCCTACTGATTATGAAATTCAAATGTACCAAAAGTTGCAAAAATTAAGACAGAAGGAGATGACAGTGAGTGCATACACAGAGGAGTTCCATAAACTTAGCCTAAGGGCTAGGATACAAGAAGATTAAATATAGAAGGTAGAAAGGTACCTAAATGGGTTAAGACAGGGCATTCAAGATGAGATTAGCATGATGGCACTAGATAGTATGCACAAATGCTTTGAATTGGCCTTGAGAGTAGAGGATAAAGTAAGAAGAAGAAATGAATTCCATCAAAGAGGAAGAGGTCCCAGCAATAATAGATGTTTTTAGAGAGGCAGGGGTAACTTTGGTAGAGGGAAGAACCCTAATAGACAAGAAGATAGTCAGTTCATGGATAGTAGTGGAGGAAAATAGTATAGAGGATCTTTTAAAAGGGGAGGATATAGAGGTAGAGGACCACCAAGAGGTAGGTTCCAACCCCAAGGGAGATCTAATTCAGTTTTCACTAGTAGGTGTTATAATTGCAACCAAGTAGGTCACACAATGGGCAGGTGTCTAGAGAAGGCTTCCTCATCTTCAATGGGGGATAGAAGGAATTAGTTAGTTCAAGAAGATGACACTCAAAGTGTTACTTCTCCCATTTCCAAGGTAGGACCAATACTAGATGGAGAGAACTTGATGTTAAGGAGAACCTTATTGAAAGTACCAAACACCATAGAGCCACCCCAAAGAAAGAACTTATTCAAGACAACTTGTAGGTCTCATTGGAAGATTTTCAAGGTTATAGTGGACTCTGGATCCACTAAGAATATAGTGTTCACAGAGATGGTGGAGATATTAAAGTTGAGAAGGATACCTCATACCACACCTTACAAGGTTTCATGGTTGAACAAGGGTCAACAAATATTGGTAGATGAGAAAACTATGGTTGAGTTTGAGATTGGGGAATATAAGGACAAGGTCCTATGTGACATACGCCTATGGATGCATGCCATTTGATCCTAGGATGTCCATGGCAGTATGATTTCAAAGAAATACATGATGGAGAGGAGCAATTATGTCATCACCAAGCTAGGAAAGAAATTCCAAATGGATCCATTGCAAGAACCCAATGAAGAGAAGCATGTGGGGACAAGTGTGATGTTATTGAGTGGGCAAGATTTTCTAAAGGCCATGAAGAAGGAGAAAGGAGTCTGTCATGCAGTAGTGATAAAAAAAAAGGAGGAAACTAAGGAGAAAGTTTGTTTGCCACTAGAGATACAAGCTTTGTTGTAGAAGTATCATGACATAGTAGATAATGGTTTTCCAAGTGCCTTACCACCTATGAGGGATGTGAGTCATCAGATTGACGTCATTCCTAGAGAAAATTTGCCAAACAAAGCTGCATATAATATGACACCAAGCCAAAATGGAGAGATAGCAAAATAGATCCAAGATTTGTTGGATAATTGGTTAATAAGGAAGAGTGTGAGCCCATGTGTTGTGCCAACAATACTTGCACCTAATAAGGATGGAAAATGGAGGATGTGTACATACTCTAGGGCTATAAACAATTTCACAATCAGATATAGGTTCCCAATGCTCCGGATAGAAGACTTGATGGATAATCTTGGAGGATCTTGTTACTTCTCTAAGGTGGACTTGAAGTCAGGGTATCATCAGATAAGAGTGAGACAAGGGGATGAGTGGAAGATAGATTTTAATACCAATGAAGGTCTGTATGAGTGGCTAGTAATGCCCTTTGGCCTAAGAAATGCACCTATCACATTCATGAGGCTCATGAATGAAGTGCTAGCAGAGTTCATTGTTAAGTTTGTAATAGTTTACTTTGATGATATTTTGATCTTTATCAGGTCCAAGGAGGAGCACATGAAGAATTTGGAGATGGTCTTAAGGAAGCTACATCAACAGAAGTTGATAATAAATCAAGAAAAGTGTGAGTTTCTTAAAACTGAACTAGTTTACCTTGGTTCTATGGTTGTTAATGGATGTATGAAAATGGACCCTGATAAAGTTAATTCCATTTTGGAATGGCCTACACCTAGGTCCATAGGGGATGTTAGCATTTTCTATGGGTTGGCCTCGTACTATAGGAAATTTGTGAGAAATTTTAGTCATGTATGTGCCCCAATTCTAAACACCATAAAATGTGGAATCAAATGCAAGTTTGAATGGACAATAGCAGCAAACCAGGGGTTTAAAATGTTGAAAAATAGGATTTCAGAGCTACCTACACTTAGATTTCCTAACTTTAATCAACTCTTTGTGGTAGAGTGTGATGCTAGCAAGTTGGCTACTGGAGCAGTGCTAAGCCAAGAGGGACACCATGTAGCATTCGTTTCTGAGAAGTTGAATGAGGAAAAACAAAAGTACTCCACCTATGATTTGGAGTTATGTACCATGGTACAAGCCTTGAAGAAGTGGAGACACTACCTATTTCCTTGGGATTTTGTGGTCTATACTTATAACCATGCCTTAAGTTTCCTAAATGGACAAGAAAAACTAAATCAGAGGCATATGAAGTGGGTAGAATTGTTGTAGGCTTATACTTTTTTTATTAAGCATAAGAAGGGGGTTAGCAACAAGGTTGCTGATGCTCTTAGTAGGAGAGTACTCACAATCCAAGAGATACAACTACAAAGTGGTGGATTGGATGATTTGAAGGACCTCTATAAGGAAGACAAAGATTTCAAAGAAGCTTATGAAGCTTGTGTAAAGTTTCAGCAGGGGTTCAAGGTGGATTTCGGTGAGTTTGTGTTGCAGGAAGGCCTATTGTTCAAAGATCATCTTATGTGTATGCCTCAATGATCAATGAGGGAAAACATTGTGAAGGAGAAACTCCAACGAAGCTTGGGAGGCCACTTTGGAGTGGATAAAACATTGGAGCAGGTTTATAGGCATTACTATTGTCCAAGATGCAGTCAGATGTGAGGAGATTTGTAGAAAAATGTCATATTTGTCAGAGGGCAAAAGGAAAAAGCAGCAATAGTGGGTTGTATCAACCATTATGTATACCCCAAAGGCCTTGGGAGTGCCTTAGTATGGATTTTGTTTTGGGGTTACCAAAGACACCTAGGGGACATGACAGTGTGTTTTTGGTGGGTGATAATTTCAGAAAGATGACACACTTCATTCCATGCAAGCAGACCAATGATGCCCCTCAAATTGCAGGGCTATTCTTTAGGGATATAGTAAGAATTCATGGTTTGCCTTTGAATATTATCAGTGACAGGGATAAAAATTTTGTGGGTCACCTCTAAAGAACTCTTTGGAAGATGTTTGGAACTAATTTGTCTTTCTCCTCAGCCTACCATCCACAGTCAGAGTGGAAAATAGAAGTAGTGAACAGGTCACTTGGGAATTTGCTGAGGTGTTTGACCAAACAACATGGACAATCTTGGGATCATACCATAGGGCATGCTAAATTTGCATACAATGACTCCATTAATAGGAGTACAGGTAAGAGCCCCTTTGAAATAGTTTATGGGGTCAATCCAAGAGGGATTTTGGATCTAAGGGATCTCAGTTTGAGGGACAAGAGGAGTGCACAAGGAGAGTCCTTTGCAGAGAAAATGAAGGAGTTGCATGATCAAGTCAATAAGACTTTACAAAAACAAGTGGAGAAATACAAAACCAAAGCTGATAAGACCAGGAGGGACTTGCAATTCAAGGTTGGGGATCTATTACTTGCCTACCTCAAGAAGGAGAGGCTACCCAAAGGCCAACCAACTAAGCTACTCATGAAGAAGATTGGACCACTGAAGATTTTGCATAAGTATGGCAAGAATGCCTATGAAGTGGAATTGCCCCCTGATTTGGGAATTTCACCTATTTTTAATGTTTGTAACTTATACCCCTACAAGGGATCACCTCTAGACACAGGTCAGTCTACACTTGCAGATTTGGAGGAAGATGATTGGGTGAAAGATTTGTCTACCCCAAAGCCATTGTAATTGGAAAGTGTCTTGGACTCTAAGGTGATAAAGAAGACAAGGAAGGGTAACTACAAGGAGTACCTCATCAAGTGGCAGGGACTACCTGAAGTTGAGGCCACTTGGATGACAGAGCTGGATATTCGGAAACATGGGGTCACCATTGAAGACCTCTTAACTCAAGGGACTTGATTTATTTTGTCCAGGGGAGTATGGTGCAGGACACATCCCTATTCAATGTTTTTATGTTTTTTAAAGTTTCTTTAGGAGGTTGTGTGTGTGTTATAATAAGTTCCAAAAGGTTGGAATCATGCTAGTATAACTTCATGTTTGTAAGGGCCTTAGTGCTCATTAGGCCATTTAGGCCTCAATTTGTGAAAAGTTACCATTTTAGGGTAATATGGGTTGGATGTATGTTCTAGGACCCTACATATCCAATTTAGGGTCTTAGAAGTCAACATCAACCATCGAGTTGACAAGGAAAGTCAAAATGCATCAAAATGCAAAAAGTTGCTCATGCAACTTTTGCAAGAAATGAGAAAATGTAGTTAGAACTAAATGTAACTACCCATGCTCGGTATATGAGTATGGAATTGAATTTTTTGAAAGGTTAATGAGATTTTGGGTTGAGACATTTACTTCTGACACCTCTATACAGATGTCTGTACCTTCATTTGCATAATCTACACTAAATCTTTGCTTCTGTATGACTATGTACAGATTGTCATAGGTGATCGGGCTTCATGTTAGTGTAGTGTTTTATTTCAGCTTCCATATGCAATAGATATTTTTTTATGAAGTTTAGTACGATTAAAGTTACAATTTTTTGAAGGCCACTGGTCTGACATAGACAAAAATAGTGCTGCCTAGATAGAAATGGCTCTAACCCAGTTTTCCTATTGTGGAATTGTCTAAAACCATGGGGAAAGTAGGTTTAGGGTTAGTAGATATGATTTATTTTCTTTCTGTTATTTTCTCAATGGATTTCATAGGCCAACAATGAAGCCCTATGGCTGACTGGTGAAACCAGGTGAGCCAGGACAGGGAGAAGATTGAATTTGTTTGAGCACCCATGACCTTTTGG